>JARHVA010002647.1:1530000-1642500 GCA_037957365.1 Torreya grandis
TCCATATTAATATTAAAATGTAATAATTTTAATAACATAGATTGAAAGGGGAAGATAGGCACTTCACCTAGTGGTATTCTTACCATGTTTCTCCA
The DNA here is from genome assembly GCA_037957365.1 of Torreya grandis. Taxonomy (NCBI): domain Eukaryota; kingdom Viridiplantae; phylum Streptophyta; class Pinopsida; order Cupressales; family Taxaceae; genus Torreya; species Torreya grandis. Next base: position 1,530,096 of record JARHVA010002647.1, read on the forward strand.
AAACAAAATTCTATTATGATAACAAAATGTAGACAAATCCTAGTCATATCTTGTAATGTCCCTTTCCAAATGTTCAGAGACCTAGCTAGCCTACTCCACTCTTTTTCCTTATTTATTCCCTTGGGAATTAGGGTGTGGGAGGAATAAAGGGAATATTTAGAGCCTTATGTGCATTTAACTTTATATTTTTATGTTAAAGAGGCCATTAATGCACTTAATGTTATATTTTCATGTTGAGGTGCTTTAAGTCATAACTTATGACTAGGAAAAGTGTTATTTTCCCCTATGGATGTTGGACCATTAATGAGTATTTATTAATTATTATTTTTTTAATGGGGGCATTGGAAAATTTGAAGGTTTTTAGGGTTTGGAGGATTTATAAAGAGAATTGGAGGGTTAATATTATCATTATGTTCATTGTTATTTTTTCTAGTGTTTTAGAGAGCTTGCATGTTCATCCACTTTGATTAGTGAGTAAAATACCTTGAGATCCTTGGTTTTCATGTAGAGGAGACTTTTTAATCTAGATGGAAGGGTTATTTTGATGAGAGGATTTATCCTCAATCCCTAATAGCTACATTTACATGTATCGAGGATAATTTTCAACATAATGGCAATTATTTTTGGTATTGGCCATACATATTGGATAAATATCATAGGTTATTTTATCATAGAGTGGGCCTTGGAGGTTGACCCCATAGCTAGAGGAGTGACATGTTGATTTGGAGGTAGAATGGGAACTTTGGGTACCAATTGTGGGGTTTCTAAACCCATTTATTATTGGTTGCTACATCATAAATTGTTGCTGATGATTATGGAATACACATGGATCTTTGGAAGGTGTGTAGAGGTTATAAAGGGATTACATAACAATAGACATCACTACTAATATGAGTCTAAAAATAGTTTTAGTTGTTAATAAATTAAGTTTGATCATAATACTGATCTAATTCCTTGTACCATAAATTACTACACTTAGAGATAAATTACCAATAGTAGTTATATTAGTGAAGAGGTCATAAATTATTAATATGAACACTATATATTGGAATTATTGATTAAAATGAGTGTATGTTAAATGTTTGTTAAAATGTCTTTGCCTGATTCCTTATTTTCAACTGGATTACAAGAGTATCAATGACATCTCCAATACAATAGATAAATTACCAACTATTTGATAGAATGACACTATGTAATCTTTGAATGTTTTCATGATTATATGATAGATTTATGATTATAATCATAGATATTATAAACCTTGTATAATAATTGCATATAACTATTTGATGAAATAATTACATGTTAAAAATAAAAATAAAAAATTTATAATTTTGGAACAATATCTCCTAGTTGGGGAGATTTCATTAGTACTAGGGTTGGTGATCTTGATAGCATATTTAGGAAGATAACCCTATATTAGATATTCAGTTGAGGAATATAATTTAAGACTTACATGTCAGTGATCAACACTTGCATGTCAAAGTTGAGATCAAATTTTTAGTTGCATGATAGAGATCAACACTTGCATGTAAGAGTTAAGATTTAGTTAAATAAATTTATACAAAATAAAACTTTCATATGCAACCAAGTATAGGTGTGAATAGGTATTATCTAAGACAAATACCATTGAATCTAGTGGGTAATACAAAGGGAGTTCCTAATTATTTTCCAATTGGGAATGTGATTGAAGAAATGGCTAAGGACAAAAGTAAAGAGGTAGTTGTCAATGATCTTAATGATGTATTCATGAAATAGGTGATAATGAATATGGTCAAAAAATAAAAGAATATAAATTTATACTTGATTTATGTTACACATCATTCATGCATATGCAATAATGATGGTGGTGGATCTGAAAATGGAGAGACAAGCCATATTATCCATCATACAACTAGTTTACCTAGTGTGCTACCAAGACCATTTATGCCTATCATTTTATAGGAGGTAGTAATAGATAAATGAAAGCAACCAAAGGAGCTAGAAGAGATTATGTTTTGGAGAGTTTACCAGTAGTAAGGGCATACATTTTAGGTAATAATGCCTTTTTCATATTATGATAGGTGGAATTTTAGCACAAGAACACAATAAGATAGAGATGGTCCCAATCAAGATATGTAGAGATGTTTGGGAAAACTTACCCTACCACTCTTTGATGGTTTACAAAAGTTCACAATGAGGGTATGGGTAAAAAATATGGACATATATTTGGATTTTAAGCCTATACATGATATAGAGGAGATTAAGTTCACTACCATTCATTTAGAAGGAGAGGCACATGACTAGTGGCACCATGGGTTGGTAACCTAAGGGCACAAGTTTATTGATATGCATGGAGAGTTCACATAGAGGCTGATAGATAGGTTTGATAAGAAGGATACTAAGATGTTTTTTAGAGAGTTGACACATCTAAGATAGGTTGGTATGCTTGATGCCTACATTGTATAATTTTAGGGGTTATCAATCATGGTTTCATATGTTTCTGAAATATGATTGACCTTCTTATTTATTGAGGGATTGATAGAGCCTTTGGGGGGTTGGGTGAAGGTATTTGGTTCACCTTCACTACAAGAATCTATTAGAAGAGCATGATACTTGGAGTTCTCTACTCCCAAAGCATGATTTCCATTGAGATATCTAGCTAAACGTTTTCCATAGAAGTAGGATAAGGGACCTAAATTTCCAAAGAAGCCTTACATTATAAATGAGGCTAGAGATGATTTATAAAGGAATAAGCTATGTTTCACATGAAAAGACCCATGGGAACCAAGACACAAGTGTAAGGTAAGGGAAAAAATGCACTACATTAAAAGGTTTTTGGAAGAGGGCAAGGAGGCTTCAGATAATGATGTACTAGATGATCATCATGAGCATGAGGAATTGGAGCCTACATAGACACAAAATACCACATCAAGAGGTATTATTGATACATTTTTTGGTACTACTAGGTATAATGCATTTAGGGATCATGTTGTAATTTAGGGGTATCAGGTATTATTACTGCTTGATATTGGGGTAACCCATAACTTCATTGATGAGGCATTAGTCATGTAGTGGGGACTACAAGTTGAAGAATTTGAAGGATTTAACTTGGTCATACTATGGGCTAGGATTAATTAATTATTTTTTAAAAAATGCACTACATTAAGATGTTTTTAGAAGAGGAAAATGAGGCTTCAAATAATGATGCATTGGATGATCATAGTGAGCATGAGGAATTAGAGCCTACATAGACACAAAATCCCACATTAGGAGGTATTATTGCTACAATATTTGGTACTACTAGGTAAAATTCATTTAGGGTTTGTGTTATACTTAGGGGCATCAAGTGTAAGTACTAATTGATAGTGGGGCAACCCACAACTTCATTGATGAGGCATTAGTCATAAAATGGGGACTATAGGTTAAAGAATTTGAGGACTAAAGGGGAATTAGGTGTCAATACTATGGATACCAAATTGGGAACATGTGTGCATATGAAATGAATCTAAACCTCTATTTGGTTCTCTCATGAAACACTAGATTGTGAGAAAGATATAGAACACCCTGATTGTCACAAGTTAGAACTATAGGCTGAGTCTGTGGAACTCCAAGTCCTAAAAAAATGTGATGTATCCATATCACTTTACAGATAAATCTTATTGTAGCATGATATTATACCTCTGCGGAAGATATAGAAACACAATTCTACTTCTTACTTCCCCATGAAATCAGAGCAAATCCTAGTAAGAACACAAATCTAGAAGTGGATTTCTTATCATCAATAAAAGCTACATGATCTATATCCATGTATCTTTTCAAAATGAAATTATCATTCTTATTTTAATCTAGGCCATACTCAATTATACCTCTATTGTATCTCAATACCCAATTTTCCACTTTCCAATGTGTCATCTTTGGTTCCTTCATGAACTGAGAAAGATATATGACATCATAGGTAATATTTGACCTAGTACATGTCAATTAAATGAGACTCCCAATCAATTACCGATAGAGATTTGCATTTAATTCTAGTGATGGGTCTATATGAGATAATTGAAGTCCGATCTCCATAGGTCTTGCAGTCCATCATCCTAAATTTCTCAAGCAATGTCTTGGTATAATTCATCTATGAAACAAAAATGTAATGTTCCATCTACCATACCTCCAAACCAAGATAATAGTGTAGTAACTCGAGATCTATCATGTCGAATGATCACTTGAGATCATTCTTAGTTGCATCAATCATCTTCACTGTGCTGCCAATGATGACTAGATTTTTGACATAAATAATCACTATAACAACCTCCCCCATGCTATTTGAGGTAGAGGTTAGGCTCATATGGACTCTTGTTGAATTCATTTTGTATGAGATGCTCATTATCTTGATGTACTAGGCTTAGGGAGCCTATTTTAGCCCATAGAGATACTTGGTAAGGTTACACACTTTCTATTCTTGATTAGGTGCCAAAAATCCTTTAGGTTGAGTCATGTAGACTTCTTGTTTCAAATATCCATTGAGAAAGGCACTTTTTACATCCATTTGATGGAATTTCCATCCAAACTATGTAGCCATAGAAAAACCATTCTGATAGTCTTTATCTTAGCTATGGGAGCAAAAGTCTCCTCATAGTCAATGCCTTCTTTTTGAGCATACCCTTTTACAACAAGCCTTGCCTTGTAATTATAAATACTACCATCTACTTTGTACTTGGTTTTAAAGACCCATTTTCATCTAATCAACTTCTTCCCTAGTGGAAGATCAATAAGCTGTCAAGTGTTATTTTTAGTCAATGATTGATATTTTGCACCCATGGCATCTTTTTAAGGTCTACACTATAGGGATTTTAATACTATAAAAGGCACATATGTTTTTTACACAATACTCATAAGGGCCATATTAAAATCTTCTTGATCCATGCTTCGAGTCCTCAGTATTGAATTGGATGTATTTGGTATTCCATTTAAGTTATCATCTTGTATAATACTTATTTACCACTTGGGCATTTGATAAACTATAGGTGGTGGTGCTAGAGGTCATGTTTGACTATCTTCATGTTCAATTTCACCATCACTATCTAAAAATATTACAAGACTTTTGTCTGTGTCATTTCCCTATGTAAAAGTTGGATTGATTCCACTCTTTTCATCAAACACTACATCTCTACTTATTAGTACCTTCTTTATTTCTAAATCAAAGAATCTGTATGCCTTTGATTGCGTACTTTATCCCATAAAAATGCATTTCTTTTTTTTCTTATCTAACTTATTCCTTTTCTTCTTAGGAACATGCATATATGCCTTACAACCAAAAAATTAAAGGTGAGTTACCTTTGGTTAATTCCCTATCCAAGCTTCATGTGGTGTGATTCCATCAAGAGATTTGGTGGGTGACCTATTCAATAAGTAGATTGTAGTGTGATGAGCTTCTACCCAATATATATTAAGAAATTTTGTATCCTCAACCATGCAATGAAACATTTCTATAATTACTCTATTACACCATTCTACAAATCAATTCTACTAAGGTGAATATGGAGCTTTCAGTTGCCAAATAATTTCATTTACACTAAGATAGGCTGAGAATTTTTTACTAGTGTATTCTCCCTCATAATCTAAGTGGAGGGTCTTAATTTTCCTACCAGTTTCATTTTCAACCATGGCCTTGAATTCGTTGAGGACTTGAAAATATTGATCCTTAGTATTCAATAAATATACCCACATTTTTTGTGAGTAATTATCAATACAAATTTAAAAGTATTTGTATCCTCTGAGACTAGGATCAAAATGTCAACAAAGATTAGTGTGCACCAAGTCCAACTTACCAAGTGACTGATACTCAGTATTTCCAAAGGGAGCTCTTCTTTGTTTTTTTAATAAGCAATTGGTACATATATTAGAAGATTTCTTGAGTTTGGGAAGATAAAAAACCATATCCTATTTGCTCAATTGAACCAAATAACCATAACTCAAGTGACCATATCTTCTATGCCACAAATTTCCTAGTTTTATATCTTTGACCATAAGTGCTTGATGATAATTTTTTTAATGTTGGAAGCCTTGGAAATAAATTTTAAATGCTTATAATTGTATTTAATGTGGAAAAACTTTTGCCCATTTTGGTGATCAAATTCAACCATGAGGTTGTGGTTAAGTAGTTGATTAATAGAAATCATTTTTTTATAAGTCCTAGAATATATAGAACATTTGAAATGTTGCAATTTTTGTTTTTAGGTTGAAGTTTAATGTCATAACTACCTTTAATTGTATATGAGGTATCATCTCTAAGTGATACATTATCCTTTGATTCTAATTTTTTTAAATTAGGAAACCCATCTTTTTTCCCTGTCATGTGTTTGGTTGCTCCTAAATCAACATACCAAACTACACTTAGATGATTGGTAGACTCATGTGTTTGAGTATCTAAACCATATGCCTTGTTATTGGAATTTTTCTATTTCCACCTATTTTGTTGTTTTGGTTTCTTATTTTCTATTTGTGGTGACTTGTTGAAAGAGGACTTCTTACTAGATGAGCCCTATTAAAAAGTTTTATACCAACAATGTTTCAAGTTATGTCCCTATTTTCCACAAATTTGACATGCTTTAAGAAAACATGAATTTTTCCCTTGTTGTTTTTGTTGTTTATTCTAATTTGGATATTGCTTTAGACCTTTCATGGGTTTTTTCCCCTTTTAATTTGATGAAAGTGCATGCTTCTCATCTGCTTCCTCTAAATTATGCATAGCTTCGTCTTGTTGTAACAAATTTACCAACACCTTAAAGGTTGATTTTTGCCCTATGACATTCAATGCGGTCACAAATATCCTATATGTAGGGGGTAGTGCTCTAAGGACTATAAGGAAAAAAAATCATCTATCACCGATTCACCCAAATATTGAGGCAAAGCCCATAAAGTTGCAACCCTTCTAAGGAAAGCTTCTACTTTTTCATCTAATTTGAGATTAAGAGTGTGTAATTGGCTCTAAAGATGTAGGATTTGATTTTGATTCTTAGCTTCATATACTATTTTAAGCTTATCCCAAGCATGTTTTTCAGTTGTATCACTATGGATATGAATTTTTACCTCATTAAAAACTCCAAACATGATTACTAATTTATCCTTTTTATTAGCCTTGTCAAACTTTTGTTGCTAATTAACATCTATTGCATGTGTGAGCCATGTGCCTTCTACAACTGACCAACTGTCTTTAAACTCAAGATGTGTCTATACCTTTTTTCCATGCATCATAATCATCACTACAAAGTAATTATGTGTCTAGGAACACAAAACGTGGTCCAAAAACAAACATTTTTCAAGTTACGTGTGATAAATTACAAGTGTGTTGTTAAGTGTAAAAATGAAATGTGCCTTTGAAAAATTTAAAGAAAATGCAAAAGTGCATACACAAAGATGACAAATAACACACAAGCACACAATGGACATCATACTCTACCAAAAATTCATCAAAAAATGTAATAGAAAACTAGATGATGTTGGTTTCAACCAAAAATGCATCTGAGGAGTAAATAAGGTTACAATTTTTTCTATTACATTTTTATAATTGAATGACACTAATAGATATATAATAAACAAATATGCATTTTTGAAAAAAGTGGAACTCAAATTTGAGTTACGATTCAAATGTTATAAGTGTTTCAATTTCCCATAAAAATGTGTCAAATCAATTAAAAACACTAAAAATTGATTTTGAGGCCAAATCAGAAAATAATATATTCATGTAACCACTTGCTGGAACCATAATTTCATGACGGACTTAGAAAAGTCAATGAAAGGGAAAAAAAATCTTGACAATTTCCTCGATATGCATAAAATGAGTTTTACTTCCTTTTTAAGTAAAAATTATAGCTAGTAAAAAAAAATGATTTTCTAATTGTGTAAAGAGGAAAAAGGAAGTGAATTACTATTGGTTTTGGTTGAGGGGGGTTCCATAAGTGTTTTAAAATGTAGATATCCTCCTTATCCAATGTTATCAATAGATATGAGATAAGAGATACTAAAAAAGAACATAGAATTTTCACTTCCAACACCTTTTCTCAAATTCTCCTTGGCTTGCAATGTACCAATCTACTCTTCCACACAAAACTCAGATCTTTTTAAAAAAAAAACTCCAAGGCTTGATCTTACAACAACCATATTAGAAAATGATGCCAAGATCAGTGTTTCAATGCCAAGATTCAATATTCTAATGTTACGATCAGATTTCTATGTTCCCAAATACATTTATAAAGCTACTATTCTCTTCTACCATTATTTTCCAATGTATATCTAACCTCCTTCTCACCTGTAAATGACACACAAACTAATGGAAATAAAGCATGTCTTAAAAAAAGAATAAAAATATAGAGTTGGGATGCCCTTTTACTGGTGTTTGGATGACTCAAAAAAGATCCATTGACTGTAGTAGTGGGATGCTATTGACTGTTGTAGTGGGATGTTGGAGAGCTGAGGACATAGATCTATATGAGGACAAATATTTTGAAATAGAAATATTCCAAGATAATATGGGAAATTCAGGTGACGTAGAAGATTATTTTGAAGATGGGTAATGTAGAAGATCCACTGGTAACCTGCTATGGGTTAGGAGTTGCCATTTGAAGGATGTTTTACATCTGTAGTGCTAAAATTAAAGCTGGGCAATTTTGAAAATGGTTGGGCATGGCTAAAAATTTGCTCAAAATAACTTTTCATTAGATAACCAAAATAATTGAATAGGAGTATTTAGATCTACTGGATAGATGCTTATTGGACTTTTTGTAAGGTCAATGTAAATATAGAGATTTAATATTGTCAATAAAAAATTGATTAATATCTAATATAAATTCTAGATTTGAAGAAAACAAACAATTTTGAAACTTCTCTTGCCTGAATTTACATGCAAGATTTGACAACCAAATCTTGAATACCAGATCTAAAATTATACACTCAAACCCTCCAATACCAGATCTTGAATAACATGATAGAATGAAGTCAAATAAAACTTTTAAAAACCTAAAATTTTCTCTTTTCATAAATTAGCTAGAATTCTAGTAGCATTTTGGCTTGGGATGGCTGAATTTGGAGCAGTGTGATGCATCGAAGGATCACATGAACTTAGCTCTTGATCTCCACTAAATCTCTAATGCTTCAAAAAATATTCCTCAAGAATTTCCTTCTCTGATACCAAATGAAATCTAGAATGGAATTGAATTAAAAAAATCACTACAAGAGGTGCTTATTTATACAAAACTAAATGAGTTTAGATCTCCTAATTTGTAAGAGATTATAACTCACAATATCTAATCACATATCTAGGAAATAACCCATATAACTAACCTAGGTCAACCAAGGTGTAATATCATGAGACATTTATTACAATAGGCTAGGATTAATTAATTATGTTAACAAAAAATGCATTACATTAAGAGGTTTTTGGAAGAGGATAATGAGGATTTAGATAATGATGTGCTAGATGATCATAGTGAGAATGGGGAATTGGAGCCTACATAGACATAAAATCCCATATCAGGTGTTATTATTACTACATTATTTGGCACTACTAGGTACAATGCATTTAGGGTTCATGTTGTACTTTAAGGGCATCAGGTGTTAGTATTGATTGATAGTGGGGCAACCCACAAATTCATTGATGAGGCATTAGTCATGTAGTGGGGATTATAGATTAAAGAATTTGAGGGCTTTAACTTGGTTGTATCAAACAACTTTACCATGACATGCACCAAGTGTGTCTATAGCTTAGTGTTACATTGGGTAATCATACAGTGACTAATGATTTATATGTGGTTGATATTGATAATAACAACATTGTATTGGGTTTTTAGTGCCTACATTCACTCAGGTAATTACCTCAAAATTTATAGATTATGAAGCTAAAGTTCAAAGTGAATGGGAAACATGTGGTGTTGCATGGAATGTCCAATGGATCTTTGAGAGTGGTTACGACCAAGAGGATAGAGAGGACATTCAATCATGGTGACATAGACTAGGAAGTTTATTGATTCATTTTAATGAAGGATATAGGTAGTGGTGAGCAAGATTACTACATTGACATATAATCCTTATTAGATGAGCATGGTGGGGGTTTTGGTGAGATGCCTATAGGGAAACCACCTGATAGAGGGTTTAATCTTGTATGAACCATGTGTTTAACTTAGACCTATAAAAATTTGTTGTAGTATTCTTTAATGACATCTTGATATACAATAGAACATGGGAGGATCACCTTAGACACCTTGATGGAGTCTTGTCTATTATGGGAGTAGAATCTATTTTTTTAAAGGATTCAAAGTGTGATTTGGGGATGAAGGAGGTACTTTATTTGGGATATATTATTGGAATAAGAGGAGTTAAAGCGGATAAAAAAAAAACACAAGTGATTATTGAGTAGCCACCACCAAAAAATCTAACTCATTTGACAGGCTTCATAGGACTTTGTTGATATTATAGAAGGTTCATGAAGGGGTAATCTCAATTGATATCACCATTGAAATATTTATCCAAGAAGGGGGAATTTTTTTAGTTAGAATCTTCATAGTAGGTATTTGATCACCTTAAGAAGGTGATGAACACATGCTCAATGTCAGCATTGTCATTTTTTTCATATCCCTTTATTATTGAATGTGATGATTTAGGTGTTGGTATCAATGTAATGATGATGAAAAATAGGCATCCCATTGCCTACGAGAGTCATAAGAATATTTTATAGAATGGGTACTCTAATTATGAAAAAGGGATGTTGGTTATTTACATGCCTTGGTCAAATTTTTATAGTATTTGGTGGGCAACAAGTTTTTGGTTTAGACGAACACAATAGCTTGAGGTATTTCATGGAGCAGAAAGACATCAATGATTATCAGTAGAAATGGGTAAACAATATATGGGCCTATGATCTTTATATAGATTATGTGAATAGAATGAACAATATAGTCACTGATGCATTATCTAGGCAACCATCCCTTTGCCCTATGTTAGAGATTTCAACTGATTGGAAGGATCATATATTGGTTAAATATTCCAAGAAATAGTTTACTTGTGAGATTATAGATGGATGTAGGATTATAGGTATAAGGTTATGGATATTGTGATATACTAAAAGGGTAGGGTACCTAGTGCCTATGTCAAGGATGAAGAAGAAGATCTTGAGTGCCATACATGTCACACCATTTAGGTCATCTAGGGTACTTCATGACTTATAGATATATATGGGAGATATTTGCATGGAGAGGATTGAAGGATGATGTCCTTAGCCATATTAGAGAGTGTGTGGTTTTTCAATAGAAAAAAATTGAACATTCATTCCCTACAAGATTACTTCATCCATTACCCATTCTAGACCAGAAATGGGAGAGTATATCCATGGATTTCATTATGGGATTACCCAAGGCTCAGGGTAAGAATTACATTTATGTGGTGGTTGATAGATTGACTAAGTATGCTCACTTATTTATGATGCCATTTGATAATAATTCACCATAGGTAGTAGCATTATTCTTTGAGGAAATTTTTAGGTTACATGGATTACCTAAGAACATAGTTAGCGATTGGGACAATAGATTAATGAGTACATTTTGGTAGGAGATATTCAAGTTAGCTAGTACAGAGTTAATACTAATTACCAGTTATCATCCATAGATTGAAGGTCAGACCAAGATCATAAATGAATAGATAAAGGGTTATTTGTGGATTTATGTGGTAGGGCATCATAAGGCATGTGTTAAGTGGTTATACTTGGGTGAGAATTACTACAATATGACCTATCATATGAGCATCAACATGCCACCATTATGATTACTTTATGGGTATGATGCTTCATCATTTGTTGATTTGGTGATATCAAATAGTCGATCTCCTAAAGCTCATGACTAGATTCATGAAAATTAGGACATCATAAGAACCCTAAAGGAAAATATATAGTAGGAAAAAAATCAATAGAAAATATATGCTGATAGGCATAGGGTGGAAATATCATTTAATGTGGGGTATTAGGTGTTCTTTTGCTTACAAATTTATAGGAAATCCTCCTTGAAGAAGAGTGGTGCAGGGAAATTGAATCCCTGATTCTATGGACATTATAATATTTTGAGATGGATTGATGAGGTTGCATCTAATTTGGATATATCTGAGCATAGAAGGATCTATAATTTTTTTCATGTGTCTTGTTTCAAAGGGGCACTTGGACAATATATTGATCCATCTACTAAGTTGACACCACTAGATAATGAGGGAAAGCTGATTCTAATTCCAGAATCATAGAGTATTTGGTATGATGAAAGGATTTTACATTAGAGGATGCTACATGGGAAGGTGATTTTTTTTTGTAGAATACTAATCTATAGTTGCTTGAGGACAAGCAATCTTGGGAAGGGAGGACTGTAATGTCCCTTTCTAAATGTTTGGATACCTAGTTAGCCTATTCCACACTGTTTCCTTATTTATTCCCTTAGGAATTGGGGCATGGGATAAATAAAGGAAATTTTGGACCCTTATTTGCATTTAACTTTATATTTTTATGTTGAAGAGGCCATTAATACACTCTATGTTATATTTTCATGTTGAGATGCTTTAAGTCATAACTTATGATTATGAAAAGTGTTATTTTCCCCTATTGGTGTTGGACCCTTAATGAGTATTTATTAATTATTATTATTATTTTTAAATGGGGTGGTGTAAAAAGTGAAGGTTCGTAGGGTTTGGAAGAGTTATAAAATAATTGGAGGGTTAATATTATCATTATGCTCATTATTATTTTCTATGGAGTTTTGGAGAGCCTGCGTGTTCATCCATTTTTATTAAGGAGTAAAATCCCTTGAGATCCATAGTTTTGGTGAAAGGGAGACTTTAAACCCTAGTTATAAGGGTTATTTTGGTGAGATGATTTATCCTCAATCCCTAATAGCTTCATTCACAGGTATCGAGGATGATTTTCAACATACTAGCAATTATTCTGGTACTGGCCATACAAATTAGGGAAATATATCACATGTTATTTTGTCATAGAGTGGGCCTCAAATGTTGACCCCATATCTAGAGGAGTGGCATGTTGATTTGGAGGTAGCATTGGAGATTTGGGTGAAGATCATGGGGTTTTCAACCCATGTATTATTGGATGCCACGTCACAAGTTGTTGTTGATGATTATGGAATGCACATCAATCTTTGGAAGGAGTGTAGAGGTTATAAAGGGATTAAAAAATAGTCTACATCGCTACTGATATGAGTCTAAAAATAAATTCAACTATTAATATATTAAGTTTGATCCATAATATTGATCTAATTCCTTGTAATGTAGATTATTACACTCAAAAATAGATTACTAACAGTAGTTATATTAGGTAAGAGGTCAAAAATTATTAATTTGAACACTATATATTAGAATTCCTGCTTCAACTAAGTGTATAATGTTTGTTAAAATGTATTTTCCCTATTCCTTGTTTTCAAACTGCTTATGAGAGTCTCAATGACATCTCTAGTGCAATAGATAGATTTCCAATTGTTTGACAGAATGACACTACGTAATCTTTGAATGTTTTCATGATTATTTGATGGATTTATGATTATAGTCACAACTATTCTAAACCTTGTATAATCATTTCATATAACTGTTTGATGAAATAATTACATGTTAAAAAGAAAAATCAAAATTTTGTAAGTTTGGAACAATATCTCTTGGTTGGGGATATTTCATAGCTAGCACTTATTTGGGAGTTATTATAACCTAATCTATTTATTGATCAAAGAATAAGACAAATAGACCATTTATTGTGATTTAAATTCTCTCAAGTTCATTAATTATGTTTTCTCAATGTTTTTTTCTTAATAGGTTTGTTGAGTTCTAAAATATCTAGATATATGACCTTATTTTGAGATGAGGGATTGGGAAAACCTACACTACAATTAGTCATCTCAAAATAAAGAGTTAAATTCATCACATATTATAAAATATGTATAGCCAAATCATTAAAATTACATGAAAATTTGTATAAATCACACATAACCATCATATAATATAATTACATAAATATATGAAAACTGTAACCATCATAAAACACCATCATGTAAATGTTAAAAGAAAAAATTGCATCCTCATAGTACAGTGAAATAATGGAGGAGATGGGCACATAAACTTGACTCATTATAGTATTAATAAGATAGATGGACAACTAATATGTCCATATAGAACCATTTACTAATAATTACATCATGTAATTCTCAAAATAAGAGAGTGTGCATCCTCATATGAAGATGAAATACACGTGGGTAAATAGTATGCCTTAGTGAATACTCTGTATGCATAAAATATGTATCACAATAACAAATTAAGGAGATATAAAAGGGTATGACTCCCATAATTTAAAGGTAGAGACAAAAAATATGCACTAAATGTATCAAAAGTGCCCTCAATAGGGCAATATAAAGAAATAAGTCACACACAAATAGTGTGATCCCATATATTCATGGTGAGGACCATGTAAACTTAGGCACCAAGTATAATAATACCACAAATAGTAATGTGCACATGTAAGATCATGGTAACCAACATAGTAAATTCATGAATTAAGGTCATAGGTTTACCAAAATATAGTATGGTAAAGATGTATTTAGGTCATATTACATACACTAAACCATATAAATGAATATACAATTCAAATCCATAAAAAAATTAGAAATATGATATAAAACAAAACCTTACTACAAGAAATGAAGTGAATTAAATGCTTGATAATATTAAAATTGAGTTATTGAATTAATAAATCCTTAAAACCCTAGGTTGTTAGCTCTACATTGATGAGATTTTAGGTTTCTACCAAACTATCGATCACTACGGATCTAGGCAAGATATTACTTTATTTGCATTAATTGATGATTTTGATTGGTGATTTGACCTTTGGGTGGTATGGGGTAACCTTTATTTAATGATTGATGCCTTCATATCTACACTCATGGATGTAGATAAAGTTAGAGTGAGCGTGCACAACTATCTCCCCAAAATAGGTGAGGAAATTCATCTTGAAGGTCTTTCATGGGGTAATACTGATGTTTTTGACTCTCCATTACCTGATGTTGTTTTAGATGTGCCCAAATTTGACAAAGCATATAATTTATTAGAAAATTTTAATTTGATTGATTATTTTATTTTTTAATTCCCTCATAATATCCTTGTAAATCAATGGGTTCACAACCACTGGAAAGGACATGGTGTGAAACTTGAAGGAATCCAAAACCTTAAAAAGGAATTTTTTTATTTTGCTTTTCTAACCTAGAGCACTATAAAGCTATTATCAATCATGGGCCTTGGTTCATTCATAACACTTTGGTTATTTTTTTGACTGGAATCAAGACTTTCAAATCTCAAAGCAATCAAAACTAAAAATCCCCATATGGGTTGTTATGGGGTTTTACATACCGGCTTATAAATACCATAGGGCATTTTATATGTCATAAGTAGACTAAATTATTTATGGATCATCCTCAGAAGAGGGTTTATGTGGAAGGGGATCTATCCCATGATTTTAAATATTCTATTGATATACAAATTGGCTCTAACCAATTTTTGTAACATGTCTTATATATCAATTTCTTGATTACTTGTTTTTGGTGCTAGTCTTTAGAACACATGATCTAGGATTGATATATGATGGTACATACCCCCTTATTACTCAAGAAAAAGGTGTATCTAAAGCCAAATATCAGAATGGAAATAATGACAGTTGGAATAACATCACCAACAAGAAAAATAACTCTTTCAAAGGTGGTGGCAGGCCATAAATTTATTCATTCTGATCTACTAGCAATAATTTTTCTTCAACTTCTACTAGAAAATCTACCCTACCTACCAAATTTTATCCTCCTATTATGCATAATGTGTAAGTAGTGCCCTCACTAGTTGAGACACCACCTTCATTATCACAACCAAAACCCTCTCTTAGGGTGAGCGCCTTAAAGGAATAAAGGAACATGGTCACCATGGACAAAAAAAATATTCTAGTCCTTTCATAACCCCTCTTCATCTCTTAAAGAGGAAGAATATATGGCACACAAGTGACAAATATTTAGAATGGATATTTTATGTCCAAAAAACTCATGTATAATAAGTTTATTTCACTATAAGGTCTCACATAGGATAATGATATGCACCTTGATCCTACTCAATGATTGTGTACTCTTGGAATGTTTGAGGACTTACTGATCTATCATGTAAGTATGCAGTCAAGAATAGTTGCCATTTTTTTTGTAACATGAAAATTCTTTATTTGTAAGAGTTCACTATTTCTATCTTCTTAATATAGAATGCAACATGAATCATCTATCCTAGGGACATTTTTTAGGCCAATGGGCATGACATTGGGTGTGGTGGGGCATCACTTTTTTGGCTCAAGAGCTCACTTAGAATATCATTTCATGAGGTTCAAACCCCACCCACTAGGTGGTGTGGACACTTTTTAACTTTAATAAACACATTATTGAGCTAGTCAATTTATATGCCTCTAATGATGTTTTGGAGTGGGCTATCTTGTGGAGGTGGATAGCTTACTCTATCTTCGATGTTCATTAGATTCTCTATGGTGATTTCAACATGGTAGAATTGGTAGAGGATAAATAAGGATGCCTTCCAATATGGTGGTGTGATAGTGAGCATGAATCATGGTTTTATATGTGCAATATGATTGGGGTATTTCATCCCAACCATCATCAAAGGAAGGATTTAGACTCCCCTTAGTTCACCTAGTCTAACTTTCAATAAGAAGAATATAGGGTACTTCAACACCTTGATAGAGATTTGCTAGCTAAGCAATATATTTTTTATTTTTCTCTAGTCTAGGATAGACCATTATTAGTCATTATTGATACCCTTCTCTTAGATCATCACCCTAATTAATTTAAATTTTAATGGAATTTTCCTCAAGTTAAGTCTACCTACACATAATTCTATCTCAATACTGCCCACCTCAAGTATGAAAGAATGGTGGGGCATATTATCAAAATTTGGAACTTGGTCCCTTAGCTAGAGGGAAACACTGGATTGATCTAGTGGTGGTCTAATGTTCATATTTTCACTTCCACCTTTGTTCAGATCTATGGCAAATAAATGGCCATTTTAAGATGGTGTTTACATAATGTTACAAACCATGAGTATATTTGAGCCTCATAAGAGCTGGAACAATCACCTTTTAATGTCTACCTTCAAAATCAAGTGGCATAGAAGAGACATAAACTCCAAATTGAGGAAGTAAAAAAATCTAGAGGAACCCAACTAAGATCTTGTATGCACTGGTTAATGATTGGTGATAAGGTTTTAAAGGATGTTTTTGCCTTTCTCCACTCTAGAAGAACCATTGATAGAATCAAGACTGTCAAGGAAGGAAACATAATACTTACTAAACTTCCTAAAATTATAAAATATTTATTCATCATTACCATGGTGTTTTCTCTACTCAAGATTTTTCTATAGAAGGGGAGGTGGCTCTCCTTCAATGTCTCCAAGATGTTTCATGCAAAGTATCCAACTCTCAAAGAGTTTTATGTGATAGGCCCTTATCTCTCAATGACCTTTATGAGGCTATTAAGTATATGGTAGTGGAAAAATATCTAAGAATTAATGGTTTCTTATGTGAGTTTTATCAAACTCTTTAGGATGTTATTGGTCCTGATCTTCACTAGGTGTATTTTGAAGTTGTGCTAACCAATTCCGTGGGAACCCTTATTAATCATGGAAACATCAAGTTTATTACCAAGGCCAGTGATATTGAAATTATCATAAACTAGAGGCCTATAAATTTGCTCAATATCTCCTATAAGATTATCATTAAAGCTCTAGCTCTCAGGGTGAAGCACATTCTCCCTTTAATTATTAGGAGTGAGTAAATTGGCTTCATCTAGAATAGGTTCATTCTAGATAATATCATTATTGTTTGGGAAGATATGGAATGGGATAGGATTTCTAATCAAAAGGATTTGTTTGTTAAGATTTATTTTGGTAAATCTTATGATTGTATCAAGTGGCCATTCATTTTGGCCATGTGCAAGCACTTGGTTTTGGCCCCAAATTTGTTCAAACTATTAATATGCTTTTTTAGGATGTGGGGGCCTATATCACTATCAATGGCACCTAATTTTATTAGTTTTAAATTAATTTTTATATTTGGAATGGATTTCCTTTATCACCTTCTTTATATGTGCTTGAAGTAGAAGGATTCAACTACATCCTAGCTAACTATGCTACCAGGGGATTGGTGAAAGGTATCTCCCTTCCTCAGTCTAATAGAAAAATTTTAAATGGTTATTTCATGGATGAATATTTTATCACTCTTTAAGAGGAAGAAGAATCCATTATAAATGTCATGAAATGTCTCCACAATTTTTTGTTGGCTTCAAGCTCTTCTATTCAATGCAGGAAGACCTAATGTTATAAACAGTCCCTAGGCCCTAAATCTCCTTGGCTTGTGGACTTTCAATGGAGTGAAATTTATTTTTTTTGGAATTCATTTTGAATTTAAAGATTATCCATCTAACTTATGGTCATATGTGGTGCAGAGTTGAAAAAAATCTCATTTTGGATCAGTAAGCCTCTTTCTCTTTGTAGCAAATTTCAAATCTGCTCTAAAGTTTTAGAAACTATGCATGTTTATTATTCCTCTTGTTTGGATGATTCTAATGCTGCCTAAAATAAATTAGAAAAAATTTCAAGATATTTTCTTTGGGATAATTCTGAGGGACTTAAGGGATTCCATAAATTTACCTAAAACATTTGTTGTCATCCCAAGGAAGCTGAGGGACTGGGTCTCCTCAATATTAAAATTCAATGGATTGATCTTGGTGCCAAATGGATTTTCATAAGTCTTTTTGAGGATGAATCTTGGAATATTATTCTCTACCTTTATATCTCTTAGGGACTTCGATGTGGTAGAAAGGCTTGGCAAGGTCTAGGACTTCATTCCCTACTCATTACCCTAGTGCCTATTAAAATTAAGGGCTCCTTTATGATTCAAAGTTTATGAAAGGATTTGGAGAAGCTTAAGACTCACCTCAAATAGGTGGGTGAAGGGTTTAGGAATGGTCTTTCCATTAACTCCTAGTCCCTTTGGTGGTCATCTTGCCTAAATTTTCACAACATTCCCTTTACCTTAGTCCCCTAGGTTAAAGCGTTACAACTCTTTAGGAAAGGTATGAAGGTTATCGATGATATTTTTCACAAATAAAACAAGTTTTGGATAACTTAGAAATAAATTTAGAATAAATTTAATTTATTAAACTTAGATGCAAAGGCTATTGCAAAAATTCAAGGCTCCATACCTAATGAGTAATTGCATAATATTAGAGTCAATTCCCTTATTCCTTGGTAGATGGATTGACACTGGCCTATGACCACCCCATTCACCAAAAATTCTCCTTAATTTGGATATCATTTACTTACTCCAAAACATATTCTAGATGGAATCTTCATTCCAAATATGGGATCTGGGCCCATCAATTTAATATGACATGGTCTACTTTTATTGAGCCCAATAAAGCTCATTTATTATTGTTCCTTCTCTACCAAGGCCTACCTATGGGAGGTTGACTTAAGAATTTGGGTTTTCATAATCCCATCTTCCTAAATTATTGGCAACCAAAGACTATTAAGCACCTTTTTTAGTTTTTCCTACATGCACAATCTATGTGGCATTGGATACATTCCCTTTTCCATCCCTTTCATCCTAAATTCATCAATGAAAGATTGCTCTCTTGGGGGAATTAACTTTATTTTATAAAAAATATAATCACTTCTAGAAGATCTTTCAATCTAACATTTTATTTCAAATCTGAAAAGATAGAAATTATGCTTACTTTACTCATGAAGAGTTAGAACATAATTTTTCTTTTTATAGAAAAATATTGTTCTCTCTAATTTTACTCTTCAAATACAAATCCAAATAGACAAGGTCCATCTGGAGCTTAACCACCTCTAGAATTTACTCAATCACTAGGTAATACTCCATTTTTAGTTAGCCAAAAACCTCTTGAACCCTTATGGCATCCTTTACCCCTTGGGGATGAGGACATGGGTCACATTGATAGTAGTCCAAAACTAGACACATGAGTCACTTTCCATGATGGTCACCACCTCACTAGTTTTCTCCTTGTCATGGTGGACCAAGTGGCATGTCTAAATCTGTAGGTGATGACAGGGGATAGAGATCTCCTCCCCTATCTTAGAATGGTGATGTCAAAGGCTCAGGTTTGCATCCCAAAAGAAAATTCCCATGCCTAATCAAAATGAGACTTTAAAATCTTAGCAAAACACCTATTGGTATCCCTTACCTATTGATGAGGATTGTCCTACTTTGGGAGGATAGGGTGATAATCCTTAGGGTTCGCTATCTCCTTTACCTCCCCAGACATTCATGTTTGTTACTATTGCTTAAATGTTCTCATTATTGTTATTTATACCTTTATTTCTCTGCTTTGTTAGCAATTACTGATGTGATGTAATATTTTATGGGTGTGGTCATTTTTTGACCACTTTTTTGACTTGTCCTAAGGGTTTTTAACCCTTGATGTGATTTTTATTGCGGGGTGTGACTTCTCCACCCATTTTTTATATGATTAGCATTATACTATATCTTGTTTTATAAATATATAGCCATTTTTAAATTAAAAAATTGATTTCTTAGATACATAAATAATTATTTTCTTACATGTGTGCTATTAAACACTGAAATCAAGGGCAAATAACTCTAAAGGCAATCCTAAGTTAAATTGAAAAATTATTGTGACAATCTAAAAATGTGTGTAAAATAACTAGGCATGTAGTGGTTTGATCATAATATGACTAGAAGTGCAATGATACACTTTTGGCTAGCCATAATATGCTCTTAGTTAACAAATAATGCTCCTGGTCAAATGATATCAAATTATAATTTTTTTGAGTGCCTTTGTCTAATTTTGTTCCCAAAAATGTCTCTCATATTTTCATAGTTAAGTAAAAATATTTTAGAAGTTCTCCTTATTTACAACCCTTATCAACTCAAATCACCTAGAAATACCATAACAATGGGAAGTAGTTATGAATGGCATGCCTTAGTTATAACCCTAGTCTATGAAAAGTTAGCAATCATAATTCCTGTAGTCCAACAATAAATCTAGTGAAATATTAAGATATATACCCTTACCCTTATCATTATCAATGTGATGCAAATGACTAGTATATTTTATATAATTTTTATCTAATCCTTAAATTATACCTTTAGTACGTGGTTATTTCTTTAATAAATGCAAATTATGCCCTTAGACTTTAATAGATGGTTTTTATCCATATAAAACCAATATGCCTTCATGCCTTGGCGCACTCGTACTATAACATTTTCCATTCAAAATTAAGACCCTATTGGCACTCAAACCAAAAAATAATGGGAAATAAAATATGATAAATTGGGGGGGGGGGTGGGATATTTAAAAAATAAAAGGAGAGACAAAAGGGTTCAAAAAATGAAAATAGGATTAGGAGTGTAGTGGTATTCTCCTAATAATACTATTATCATACCAACATGATCTTTGTCAAAACTAAGAGTGTTGTGGTATGCTCATGGTTAAACCAAAAGCATACTCTTACCTTCTTATAAAAAAACTAGGAGTAATGAAATCTAAATAATTTATAGTGATTACTGCAAACTATATAGGGTAAAATGTCTTGTAACTCTTTGGTGTTGTATATCATCTTGTTTTTGAAATATAATAAGTGGATCATATTCTCCCATATTGAGGTGGGAGATAACCTACATATCAATTGTCTCAAAATAAAGTATTACATATACCATGTGTAAAATATATAAAATCATAACTAATGTAATCATGTAAAGCACATTTATCACATCTTGGTATCTGTAGAGAAATATGCCATCATTAAAATACATGTACGATTCAATAGATTTTAAATACTAGGGATTTAAAATATGTGTTAACATATAACATCTAGATTCCCCTACATTAGTAGGGGGTAAGAAATGAGGGTGAATATTATATTCTCCAATTTAAACAATACATAATTAGTGAATGGACAACAAATGGTATGTCCCAATGTGGAAAATATCTAGTCATCAAGGGCACATGAAATAGTATGCACCCATATAAGCAATGTATAATCCATGTCATCCTGAGCATATCATAGCCCTAATAGGAGATATATTAATAATGAGTAAAAAATAAAATTTTTCCCAATAGATGCATGGTAAAAACCATGGAAACTTAATATAAAATCATATATTCAATCAACAACTATTTCTCATGATATAGATCATGACATCACTCATAGTAATGCAAAGTATAAAGAGAAAAAAGGTAAATACACCAATAAAAATTTGATCACATCACACTCAGAGTAAACTAGGTAAATAATATTACATGTAAAAATATATAATTCAAATGATGTCATGCAAAGCAAATAAATAAAACAATGTTACTTATAGTAAACAAGTCAAACAATGCCACATATAGTAAACAATTCAAACAACGTCACACAAAGTGGACAAGTTAGGAAATGTCACACAAAGTAAACAATATAAATAAAAGTATGTACAATAATAATATGACATAAAATATACAAATAAATCATCAGTTTTATGGAAGATAAGAGAGACATTCCAAGTAGCACACACATGTAAGAAAAGAAGATATAGGGAAAATAATAGAGGCACATAATGTAAAAAATATTGTGAAGCAGTCTATCAACAATGTAAAACCACTCATCTAACAAATCACAAAATAATAATAAATTAAAACACTTAATATATGTACTAAACCTATATATATATATATATATATCCCCTCTAACCCCTCACCCTCCCCATATATATATATATATATATATATATATATATCCCCTCTAACCCCTCACCCTCCCCATAGTTCAAGGATCACAACTCACACATAGGGTTATATATCTTAACTGCAATAAGTGGAAAATTGTAGTTATTGAAGAGTTCCCTACAATGTCTACTTATTTATCTTATGTCCCTATTTAAGGTTCTAAGTAAAATATCTAAAATTATTTAGCATATCAAAAAAATGTTTCTATGGGTAGAAGTGGAAGAGATTTTTTTTTGGCCTAGCTTCTTGGGATAAGGTTTGCTTACCAAAATACCATGGAGGTATGGGGTTTAGGAAAAAAAAAGAGGGGAATAAATATCTCAAATAAAAAAATGTAGTGGAATCTCATTAAGGAGGATAATTTATGGATCGGTATCACCAAAGCTAAGTATTTTGGGAAAAGATAATATGCTCTATTTATCACCTTAGATTCATTCCCTAGTGGATCAAAATTTTAGAATAATCTTATTAAAATAAACTCCATTTTAGGGAAGGTGTGTAGATGGAATGTTGGGGATGGTAAGAAAGCATTATTTTGGGATAATTATTAACTTTGAAATGAAAATTTAAGCACTCCCAAATGGTGAAAACATTATCTCATAGATTCAAAAGGATCGTGGGGGAAAAATTCAATGACTATTTATAAATCATTGATGGAGGTAAATCTTTTATCTCTTTAACTCGATAGTATTCTAACCAAGAAGAACTAGTGTGACTTAAATATATTCAAGATATGTTAAATATGATTCAAAATTTCAAAATTTTGAAGGAGGATGAATTGGTGTGGGTTGATTTTAAGGATTGGGATTATAATGTGAATTTGGGTTACCTTATGGAACTTAACCCTATTTCATGTGGCCTTCCTTGGAGGCTATTTAGAAAAATGATCTAATTTCTAAGGTTAACTTTTTAAATTTTTTGGTTAGCCTCCTAAAATAAGATTCTGATTGTGGATAACCTATTGAAAATAGGTCTAATTCTTGCTAACAAATGTATGCTTTGTGAAACAGAGGCCAAATTTGTCTTTCATATATTCATGACATTTTCCTTTTATTATATGATATTTGATAACTTTATCTTATCATTTGATGTGTATTGGGTCAAACCAAATTAAATTTTTGAATAGATAATCTAATGGTATAATTATTTATTTTATCTTGATTTGAAAATTCTTTGGAATCTCTTTCTTCCCCACTTCCATTGGGGCATCTGGAAGGAGAAAAGCTCTAGAAATTTTCATAACAAGAAAAACTACTCAAGGATAGTGATCTCTTATATAGCAAGGGATATCAATGAGAACCTAAAATCCATTATAAGGTATGATATTGCTAATGTTTCTAAGAAGGATGAATTTGTAGTTCGAAATTAAGATCTTACCATTCTAAGAATTATGATTTTTTTATCAAAGTGAACATGAATTTTGTCAAATGGAATAGACCTAATGCTCCTTGGGATAAAATTAAATTTCATAGAGAATTATAGGGTAATAAAGGTAGATATGGAGGAGGAAGTGTTATTAGGGGCAATGAAGGGGAATCATAGTTACTTATGTAGGTCCACTAGGGGTTCAGATGAACCATGTTTCAGAATCTATTGCAACATTGTGGGGTATCCTAGTGGCAAAGGAGAAGAACATTAAATGGATATTTATATAAGATGATTATATAAAAATTATAAATTATCTTAAATAAACTTCTAATCCTTATTATACCATCAAGAATACGATTCTTGAAATGCTAAGTCTCATGTGGAGTTTTGAGGATATTTATATAAATCATGTCTATAGGGAAGGTAATAAATGATTAGATGGGTTTTACAAATTTTTAATGAGGATCCATGACCTTATTAATTAAAATTACTTTGAGGATTAAATCCTCCCATCATCCTTATTCTTAAAAATGAAGCTAAAGTCAATACCTCAATACTTTTGTGAGGGAAAGTGTTTCCTCATTCATGTTAAAAGGTCACTTACTTCCCCATTGATATAATCATTCTTAGTTTCCTTTGGGTGACCATCATGATCCCCAATGGGAATTTGATATCCAATCATGGTAGATTTGGAGTACGGAGTTTAGATTGTATGAATTTAAATAAGGATTTATTAATAAAAAAGGAGAGGAGTTGGAATAAAGGTCCCTTTATACCAATTAATATCAATCTCATGCTATCCATACACCTCACAATTATAGTCCCCTATTATTCTTTGAGAAATTTCCTCATTTATCCTCATGTCAAGGAAAATATATCTTGTAGCAAGAATACCCTATTTTAGGTGGAGAATATAGGTGGATAAATCTTAAGAGTGGATCCCTCTTCTCATGATAGTGTGAAGTGTAATGTAACTCTTTAGAACATACTTAAAAATGGGGGTCTTACTAGTTAAATGGAAAATATTAAGGGATATGATCTTGGTATTTATGAATACTTTGCTAAGGTGTGGAAAAATAGGATGATCAACATGAGATATGTATTTATGGAGATTACTAAAAAATCTATATCTAAGGTGATGTGAATGGCCACATAAGGCGTCAATATATTGAAATACATGAGGCAAAAGTATGAACAACAAAATAATGACATTCATATACTAATATTGTGCTCTGATACCATAATGGAGCATGCATTAGGGTCTCAAAATCAACTCAATTCACAATTCACAAGAAAGAGACAAGCACAAACATGAGCATTACTATGAGCAAGAAATGAAAGAGAAATATTAAATGAGATAGAATAAATCTAAAATAGTTGAATATATCAATAAGAAATATATAAAAATAGGAAATTTAATGTGTAGCTACCTCTATAATGGTGGTCAAAGTCTTGGAATAGGAAAATTAACTCTACCCCCATAATAGCTAGTCAAAGGAGTAACTCCCACTAGATAAAGTACAACTACCAAATCTAACTCCCTATGAAAACTACACCTAAGAAATATTTCATGTGTGCATGAATAATATAAATATAATCAATAAATTAAAATAATATCCTACACTAAATATATACCATTCAAGGAGTTAGGGTTAATGAGAGAGAAAAAGAAGCACAACCCTAGAAGAATTAGATCTATAATAACCACAATAAGAGAAAACCCTTTAGGGAAAGAGAACTTGAAAATAAATGAATGAAAAATAGACAAATACAAAGGGAAAATCCAATGAGATAGAATAAAAATGTAATAATATATTAAATTGTATGCTAAATCATATCCAATATTAAAATAGAGACATAATCTAACCATAGGAGATGTAAAGGATTTGAACCCTAAGGTTGGGTGTATGAAAGCATGATTTTACCAAAAAAATTTATGATAAACCTATTTTAGTCCAAAATATAGTATAATAAAATAATAAAACAAGGGCACAAGATAAATCTAATATAAATATAATAATGCAACAATAAATACAAATTTTCATTGTGTGAAACATGATTTTAATTCAACTTGAAACTTGAAAAAGGAGGTTCACAGAGAAATACATGTATTGTGACTTATTTATGTATATATAAAAATACACGAGGTAGTTTTGAAGAATATCTATAAAAATTATAATTATTTGTTGATGTATTGAAAATGACCACTTTAAAAATGGTTCTATACTAGCTAACCAAATTTTTATAGGTTCAATATTGGCTTTCTAGTTTGAAATTGATATATTATGTTACATTAGTTTGAAACTTTATGAATTTCTTATTTATCTTTTGCTTATCAAAATCCTATCTCAAATTGCCAATCTAGGAGACCTTCCAAGGACATAAAAAATTGGTGTATGTAGGGGGGGTGGGGGCGTTGCCTCAACTAACCGATATTATTAGATAGTTTCTCATTAAAAAATCATGTAATATAACAAGGAATATGGTGTGTATTATGAATAACCTTTCCCTTATCCCTATGTATAATATTAAAATAAGAACTCAATTTTATATGTTCTTTCACTAATCCTCATTTTGGTAAAAGCATACACCTATAACACTTAAATGTATGATGGTGAAGTATAAATAAGAGTGTATGAGAATATAAAAAATCACTAGGGTAAAAACATAATACTATGTCTCACTATATGACCAAAAATATTTTAATAAATGACTAATAAATCAATCTTAAAAAATAACTAACTTTAAAGTTTTTTAAAAATATGAATATTTTGCATCTCTCTATATATAAGCTAATAAAAATGTGTTTGTTCATTTTATATATATATATGTTTATATATTATTCCAAAAAATGAGGTTAGATATAGGACACCTACTATATCAAAGGATATATTGAGTGGGAAACCCATTGATTATTTTAAAAATCCTTGGATTGGTACTCGTGATCATTTGGAAAAGAAAATGGAAAGTGTTATTTAGGTCTCGATCCTATTGATAATAATGTGGATGATAATGTTGTATGATAATATGTGAATGATAATGACTTGAATGAAAATTATTTGGGTGATATTATTGAAAATATTATCTTTAATGAAGAGAAAGTTAGGGCTGAAAACCTTATTAATTGTAGAAAAAAAATATATTGAATAATATTGAAGACATTGATGAATTATTGTGAATGACAAATGATGTTCAAATGAAACTAACTTATAATAATGTATAATACATACCTTATAATTTTAATCACACCTTTTTGAATGGTTTTAATGATAATCAACCTTTTAGAGTTTCTCTTTTTTTCGCTAATCATATGGTTATGTCTCAAATAGTTTCTAATGTTATTAATCCATATATTCTTTTTATTTATATGTATTTACCCTTGTAACTTGTTTTGATGACTTCATTTTTTTATCCATGTATTTTTCAACTTAACATTTCACCTCTAACTTATGACACTACTATCTCTACCCAAAGACCTGGGATTATAATGCTTCAAAAAATTATGTAAGTTATACAATAATTGATGGAATTTATTTCTTAGTGGTCTAAAATTATAATTCATAAAGTTAATTTTAATGATACATTACACAATATTGGGCTTATCAAGTTCTTACTTATCCTTCAACTATTAGTTTGATTGTTCCTAAGTTTGATTTTTTTAATTTTAAAGGAAACCCTTCATATCATATCAAATCTTCTTATGCTTCATGTATAAAATTTTAAAATAATGATAAGACATAAAAAAAAAAATATTCCCTATAATACTTAAGTACTAAGCCTTGGATTAGTTGTATGCCCTACCATTGGGGTTTTTACACCCATTAAATTCTTTCCCTAATAGTTTATTATCTCAATTTTCAATCAACATTAATTAAAATGGCATACTTTCACAATTTTCTAAGCTTAACCAACTAACTAATGATAATTTT
The DNA here is from genome assembly GCA_037957365.1 of Torreya grandis. Lineage (NCBI taxonomy): Eukaryota > Viridiplantae > Streptophyta > Pinopsida > Cupressales > Taxaceae > Torreya > Torreya grandis. The sequence goes on from JARHVA010002647.1 coordinate 1,558,231, forward strand.
AGTATGTGATTAATCTCAAATCAATGCTTACAAATATGAATTAAAAATTACCTATTTTATAATTTAAAAGTACATTATCTCTAATTTTAATTCAACCCATTAAGGACAAAGTGGATTTCAGCTCATACCAATATTTTGATGCAAATTATCACACAATTAGAAACTATGAGATTAGTCTTATAAAGGCTAACATTCTAAATTATGGGCCTATCATCTATAAAACTATTGGAGTTAAATATGAACGTAAAATAATATTCAAAGATAATGCTAATGATAATTCTTTTCAACATAATAATGAGACCAATAATATAGTCAAAGTAGATGGTCAAGCACCTGATAGGATTATCCTTTTACAAAAAAGGGAAAGACAATTATTTATAATTATTTGAGATTCCTAAATATGTAATTAAGTTATTTTTTGAATTTAATATGATATATTTAACCCCATAATGAAAATTTGGCTCACGTATGCCCTTGAATTAAAACCATGATGTCAATGCATACTATAATTATAATTGAATTCAAGGTCATTCTATAGAAAAATGCATAAAATAATAGATTTTATTGATAAAAACCAAATACATTTATAACATCATAAAAATAATTTAAATTAATTGGTTTCTCAAAAAAATCAACATTTTAAATTATTCACCAAACCTCTTTCAAATTTTGCTACACAAAACAAAAACAAGATGATGTTCATATGATAGCTCAAAAAAATCTTCATTGGCTTCTAATGATAATCCTCTATACATATTTAATGGTGTGATCAATGAAACGTGGAAGGATATCCATCCAATTAAGTTCTATGACTATGGTATCCCAAAGGATGATTCTAATAATGGGACACTAGTTATACCAATTTTCATAAATACACACTCAAGGTTAAGAAAATTAATGTTAGTTGATAATGGGTCAAGTATGAACTTGTGGATAATGATTTTTATTACAATTCATGGATATAGTTATAATTATTTATACGTTTTAGATTAAGGTAAAAATAGGTTTTGAAGGGGCCCCAAAACCCTTTTACAGGATAAAAAAAAATAAAGCATAAACATGCACCAGGAGAAGCTTTCCTAAAACCTACTAAAAAGTAGAAACAACCTAAGGTAATATAGGGACAACATCAATGTCCATTTTAAAAATAGCCCCCTAATTTCCAAGTAATGATTAATAACTATTTTTAGGGGTAAAATCCAGAATAGTTGCCTGCCTTCCATCAGCAATATTTTGCTTACTTTCTAGCTCTCTAGTTTTCTTTATGGATCTTCTTCCAGGTTTGTCCAGAGAACCAACATCCGATTTCACCTTTAAAAGCTGCTCATCTCTTTTTTTTTTCAGATTTATCCAGAGTAGAAGTAAGATATTTCGCCTTTGTTTGCTGATCCTTTTTACTGCTTTTGGTTTCTACTCCCTTAGTATTGGTCTTTTTTTTAGCCCTTTTCCTTTGGTTTAGAAAATGCTTTAAGTTTTCTCCATTATCGTTCACAGGAAGCTCATCCAAAGGGAAGTCATTATCAACCTTAATCTCCCTGGACTGAGAAAAAAGAAAATCTCTCTCCTCTAATTTATTTCCAACTTCAGCCAAAACTTCTTCTTCCTCTAGCCCTGCTTTGCCATCTATATCTCTCCATCAATCCTCTACCCTTTGGTAGAAAATGATTTGCTTTGATAAATCTATCAACTCATCTATTCTTTGTGTAGGTATTATGGTTTCTGATTGCAGTCCATTTTCTTCTGTCTCAGAATTTTCTTTCTCAAAAGAAATCTCTATATCCACCTCAGCAAGTGGGCCTTTAGGATCTTCAAAAGAAGGCTCTTTACCCGCCTCAACATGTAGATCTTTAGTTTCTTCATTATCCTTTTGTTCTTGTCGCTGATCTTCTTTGGGTTTCCATACTTTATTTTGCTGGACCGTAGTCTTTTTCCCATCCATTACACTACTAGGATGAATTTTGCTTTTGGAAGGACAATTTTTTACCCAATGCCCCTGTTTCTTACAAGCATAGCAAGAGTTGGGCAGATCTTCAAAAAAAATTCCTTGAGTTTTTTTACCAAGCTTGGATATTAAATCCACTTTTTCCGGGAGATGATTCAGATTTGTCACTTTAACATACAACTTGGCAGTTTGAAGTTTGGTTCTAGTTGTTGTAGCCTTATCCAATGCCACAAGTTCCCAAAAAGAACTGACAATACCTTTAAAAATGTCCTCATGCCAAAACTCTAAAGGGAGTCTAGGAAGTCTAACTCAGATGGGAGTTGTTAAGAAAAAAGAATTTGAGAAATCCATATTCAGCTCCCATTTTTTAATAGTAAGAGAACATTTTCCAAAAGACCATGGTCCTCTACACAAAACCATATTCATGTCTTCTTTACAGTTGAAGGTAAATGAGTAGAAACCATTCAACATTGGTGAAATAACTATCTCTCCTTGAATAACCCATTTCCTTTTAACCATTTTTGTAAGAGATTCTAGATTTGGTCTTGCTCCTAAAAATTTACCCACTAAGGTGAAATCCATGGAGGACACAAAAAAATCTATTAAAGGATCTGGAATAAAAACTTCATACTCACCTTTCTCCCAACAAGATTTAGCAGTCACCGGCGGGAAAAGGGATTTTCCATTGGGTTTCTTGCCAAATAGAGATGACCACATCCTTTGTTCAGAGTACCCTACCTTCAACCCTTCTAAGGATTTTTCCTTATTAAAGTCACCATATTTTTCTCCTTTTCAATCTCCTGCCCCAACACTGTGGGAGGAGGATCCAAATGGGAGCCACAAATTCCACATAAAGGGTCATCTTCGCTTAAAGATTTTCCATTATTTACATTAATCACAAATTCTAACCCAATATTCTTCTCAACACCTCCTTCAGTTCTTCCTGGGTCTATCCCTCTTGCCTGATTCTCCACAACCAGTTTCCCATTTGCCCACAAACCAGCATTTTCTAGATCTGAAAGAGCAGATCCTGTCTACAGACCTGTGAATTCAAATTCTAGGGGTACGCCTAGCGCACCCATTGCGTCACATGCCCACATCATTTTCCACCATTATCCAATGTTATCTCCCTATTCTCCAGAATTATTTATATGTTACAACCATTATTATTAAAGAATATAATGGTATTACTAGGACACCACTAAGAGATATCACATTACCTATCATTTTAGGTTCTAAGACCATTTTAGTGTGGGTTCATGTCATACCAAAAAATGAGACATATGGTATGTTTATTAGATGGCCCTAGTTTAATCGAATGAAAGAAATCCAATCAAAATTAAAATAGTACCTAAAATTTATGCATGGTAATAAAGTAATTATTATTTAATACACTACTTATGAATCATTAGTACAATTATAACATGAGGTGTTACCTAAAGAGCCACCAAAATAATAACATATGCAACTAAAAAAAACTATATCTAAATTTAATCTACCTACTCATCCATGCACTAAGGTAATATTATCACAATCTATAGTGATTACACAATATAAGGCATGTATCAAGGGTCTAATAATATGAAACACCATCTTAACTAAGTACAATTTCACCTTTATAAGAGAGTATTATAGTTATTACACCTAGTTGTACTGATAATGAATAAATTGATAGTGATTTTTGTGATGATAACTACTATACATCTAATATTACACTAACGATAATATTTGTGATGAGGATGCATTAGCTTTGTTAGATTAATGGTCCCAAAGACATATAATTATTGATCATAAGGACATGATGGAATCTATTTATATGCAATATAATCATTTAAATGGCTCTATTGGTCAACCCCTCTTTTTATCCCCACATGCCTATAAATGATATATCTCTATTTATTGTATATAGTTTCTTTTTCTCTCTTTCAATTACTTACTTATTTTTGGTAATTTCTCTCTTTATTGTTTCATGTATGTATTTTAGGATCATCTTGATTACTTATATAATTATTCCATATTTTTGTTCTCATTTTAGTATTTCAATACTTCCATAATATTTATAATTAAGATTATATCTTATTTGAATTTTTAAGTTACCTTCTTTCATATCTTCAAATGTTTGTTTATTTTGTTTCTAGTTTCCTATATCATTATTCTAGCCTCCTTGTTTATGTTTATTTCATTTTTTATTTTTGGATATTTCCATTGGTTTTTGTCTTCCATTCAAAAATACTATGTGAGCCTCCCCTTGATGAAAACATAGTACAATTCAAGGCCTTGAATCCTAATGCATGCATAGTTTTAAAGGGAATTTATAGGTTAGCACGGATCACTTCCTTATTGCATATTATCACTTTTCACTTCATGGCTTGTACTTATTCTTGATTTTATTCCTTTGATTCTCACTTTAGGTCTTTTAAATTAAAAAATGTAAAAATTTATTTTCCTTTATCTTTGTCTATTACATATTTACACAAATTAACATATCTTTATTATTTTCCTAGTGCTGAATCACACACACACACACACACACACACACACACACACACACACACACACACACACACACACACACACACACACACACACACACACACACACACACACACACACACACACACACACACACACACACACACATGCACACACACACACACACACACACACACACACACACACACACACACACACACACACACACACACACACACACACACACACACACACACACACACACACACACACACACACACACACACACACACACAGAGGTCTATCATATATTTCTTTCTATGATTTTTTATACAAGTACTTGAAATTAGTTCTATGCCACTTCAAATTTATTACTACATTATGTGCCTCTTTCATTAATCTAATTTATTGTGTTTGTTACTTTCTCTATAGAGGATAATTTTTTGTGTACTTTGTGTCACATTTTTGTGATTGATTTCTCTATTTTATTAATTATATTCACTTCATTTATTTATTTAGATGATTATAGATTTTACAAATGACTATGTGTTCTTATATTAATTAACTTGTATACTTTGTATTACTATACAATTGATGTCATGATCTAGACCATGCATTCTATTACATGATTTTTTATATACTTGTGTAACAACCCCTGAATTTATACTTAGAAAGTGCATTAATTTTTTAACTAAATACTAAACATTCATTCAACCAAAGTTTAAATATAATAATTTAGTCACTCATATAATCAAAAAATCTAAGCATAACCATATAATAAACCTTAGATTAAGGTATGCCACTAAATTTCTCTATCTCACTAGTGACATTAGCATGTTCTAAAATTCACATGTTAAGCATTGGTACTAATTCATCCAATCACATGGATTGCTTTGCACTCAAGTCAGCCCTAATCTAGCCTAAGGATCTAGACTCGATACTCCCACCATAACTTGGGCAACCTACATATCCACTCCTCAAAATTAGGGTCCACTATAGTTCTCCTTTAATTGTCATGGTCTCCTCTATGAGACATCATCATCAAAGGGATTGACACTCTAAGCCAAATAGGAAACAAAATACTCATGATACAAATGAGATTCTAAATCTTTGGTCTATAATCCCATAGTAGCTAAATGACACGCTTAAGGATAATATCTTACTAATTTAGGATTGTGTGCTTACCCAAGCACTCTCACATAAAAACCTAGATATTAGAAATGATAAAGGAATCCACATTCCTAGTTCTATACATGATAGGTACATGAGTAAGCTAAGTATATAGGATAAAGTGAGTCATATAGTACATAACAGTTGAACCTATCATTCATTTATACTCATAAGATTATATGCACTCATACAAGTTATCTTACAAACTACTATAAACATACTATTCAAGTAGTAACCAAAAAAATCATTTGAACAATCAATTTAGGTGAGAGTCTAAACATACAGCTATAGTATGTACCACCCAAGTATATACATATAAGCCAAAGTATCTGATGATATCCCATACTATCATAGTTCATGCTCACTCCACTCAAATATTATTAACCATAACATATATATTTATTTAGGTATGGGTCAAGATATAAAAAATATAGTATGTACCATCTAGGTATTTTCCATACTATAGAGCTCTATGACATCCCATACTATCATAAATCTTTGTGATTGATTACCCAACTTAGCACCAACAATAATCTTACACCCAACCATAATAATAAAGCAAGTCAAGATTATATTATCTGGGTATACCTTCAATAATAATCCAATTATAACATAATCTCTAGGCATACTTCATGGTGAGCTATGTTATTCTAGAAATGTCTAAGCACTTGCATAGTTAACTTTCTCATAAAATAATGCATACAAGTTTTCATCCTTATAATATGCTATAAACTTGATCATGCTGACAAGTTTGCATAACAGTACTATGCTACATAAATTCTATTTACTTTTACTAGCATTCTAAGTAAAGTTATAGTATATGTCACACTAAGAAACAACTATTAGGGTTAGTTTCTTATGCTTTTACTCACTTCTTGAGCTACCATACATATATGTGATGTAATCTACATGTGAATAATCAACACTAGATGTAGTTCTCCCAAAACTACCTAAGGTATATGCATTGACTCAAATATTGTCATGCAAGAGCACATATAAGAAGGTAAGGATAAACACATTCCTTAATTACAACCAAAATAATCAACAGTCTTTTCTAATGATATATCTTGAAATGAACATGCATAAACTAGGACTAGAGATGATCATCATCATTCTCGTGTCCTCATACACTACGACACTCATGGTTATTCAGATATAGATGGGCTTATCTATCCATAGATTAAATATACTTTTTCTCTTAAATCTATACAACTCAAGAGTCTTTATGCTATGATACCCCATTTTTACCCCAATAAGACATTACCAAGGTTTATACATTAATTGATAATTAGCCTTGACCATATAAGAGTTTTCCTAAGTGATAGAATGATTTTAGGGCAAGTTATTTCAAAACATTACATCATATAATTTTTATGAAATCAGACATATATGCCACATTATTTATTATACAAAAATGTTAGAATACACTCTTTCTCAAAGAAATACTATTAATTATGCTCTATTTACAAAATTGCATTTATAAATTCACATGTCCTCTCATTAAGGTCATTAAGTTTCTTAAGAGTATTATAATTTCATTAGACTTTGAACCAAACTCTTTCCTCATAATCCCAAGAATCATTCAAGTTATAATTTTCTAGTATAGATTGAAGCTAAATACATCTTACCAGGTTATCCACTAGCTTCATCCTTCCATAACTACTTTATTGGTGTAGGAGATAAATATAGTTTTAATTTCATAATATATTCACCATTATAATGATCACTCAATTAAACATATTTCATATCTAAGGAATATTTAATGATCCTACATCATCTTCAATCAAGGAAGTATACCTTCACCAACAAATAAAATCATGACATTAGGTAGAGATTCCAAACTCAAACCACATCTACTTTTACAACCACCAATGTTATAATTTCAGTTTGGAGCAAGTGAAATAACTTGTAGCCATATATATAACACCTAGAAATATATATTAGGTTCACTTATCTCTCAAGACATAAACTTGATGATACGAGTGGATGATCGAAGTCCAATCCTATATACATTTCCCTATATACACATATAGTTACATCGATATACATATTCAAATATATATATATATATATATATATATATATATATATATATATATATATGTATATGTATATATATGTATATGTATATGTATATATATATATATGTATATATATATGTATATGTATATATATATATATATATATGTCTATATATATGTGTGTGTGTGTGTGTGTGTGTGTGTGTGTGTGTCTATATATTGGATAATCGAAGTCCAATCCTATATACATTTCCCTATATACACATATAGTTACATCGATATACATACATACATATATATATATATATATATATATATATATATACACACACACATATATATATATATATATACATATACATATATATATATATATATACATATACATATATATATACATATACATATATATATATATACATATATATATATATATATATACATATATATATATATATACATATATACATATATATATACATATATACATATATATATACATATATATATATATATAAATATATATATATATATATATAGATATATATATATATATATATACATACATATATATATATATATATATACATATATATATATATATACATATATATATATATATATACATATATATATATATACATATATGTATATATATATACATATATGTATATATATATATATATATATATATATATATATATATATATATATATATATATATATATATATATGTATATAAGGTCAAAGATACACAACTACACAAGCCATCTCATCCCAATTAATAAGTAATAAAATAATTAGATGTCCATTTTTAGATTTGGAATAAAAACAAATGGTTAAAATAACCAAGTCCTCAGTAGGGTATGATTGGGGTAAATCTAGTCATTACACATTCAGATATAGAAACCATTAAATTAAGCTCTAGCCTCACAAAATTATTTTTATATAACAGCTAATAACCTAAGTTAAGAAAAACCAATATATTCTGATGCAACTATGCATGAAAATCCCACAACAAATAAAGTCTATTGGCATATATCTATATTTGATTATAGGTTTATTAAAAAGTTAACAAGATCTAAGTTTTAACAACATAACTTCATCAATTTTTAGGACTAGAAAAAATAAATTGATAATAAATCAATATAATCAATCTAATTAAATAGCTATAACTAATAACTCAGGTCGAATTATAATTCTAAGAAATAATTTATTTAGATTATGTTTTTATTTATAGTAAATATATATCCAAAGTGATAATCCATTCATTAATTTATAACAATATAGTAATAGAAATAGAAATCATTGTATACTTAAAGTGCCATGCATAACCAATTTGGAAAACATGAGCCATTCCATTATCTATTCATCCAAGGATCGACACAACACAATTTAATAACTAGGAATGATAATAAAAAGAACTAAAATAAGCATACAATACAGATCACAAATGAATATTCCTTTCCTTTATTGCTTTATGGTTTCATTCTATTTTAATTCAAGCTTTAGATTAAATCCCAATGCATATAAAAATAACAATCCCTAAATTGATACGTCCAACAACATTCTTAAAACCAACAAAATGAATTCAGCACATTTCTATCAGTTATGAGGATGACTTACTTGCTCAATGTTGCCATCTATTCTCCTTTTGTTCATCCTCTATTTTCCTTTCCCATGCATCACCTAACTCTTCTCTTTTTCCCACATTGACCCCATCCATGCTTTCAAAAAGAAACATAAACCCATTACATATACATTATATGTATCATGTCCAGACATAGAGATAAATGCATATTTGTAGTTTATTGATAGTGTAAAGGAGATTTTTAATTCTATTGAGACCCTTGATTGAAATGGAATGTGTTTCTACTTGAATTTAAATAGATGAGATAAAATAATGGTGGTGGTGTTGCTCTTGAGCTGAGTTAACGAAAAGAAAAAAACAAAACTTGATATGGCTACAACGTTAATGTTATTGGATGAAAAGGCTACTTTGGGAGGTTCAAACCTTAAATGTGGTGATAACAAGGATTTCATGAAGGCAATGAAGAAGGTGAAGATCAATGGTGCAACATAGAAAATATAGCCACAAAGAAGACTTAGCATGACATAGCTTGGGAGGCCCCTTTGCAATTGTTTTTCCTCCTTAAATATTCTCCCACTTCCCACATGCATCATCCCGAATCAGTGCTAATATATATATATATATATATATATATATATATATATATATAAATATTTATTGATTTATTTAAATTAAAACATTGCCCATCTTCCTTGGTAAGCATGAAAAGCCATTATGACTAAAATAATAAACAAATAAGGTGGCAGATCAGCTAATTTAAAAACATAGAGTGGATAATAAAAGAAAATAATAAGCTTACCTTTAATTCCTTAGTGTAACTCTTTAAAGATTCATGGTCCCTACACACAATCTCAAACCACCATTTAATATTAAAATAACACACCAAAAATTCCCATATGAAGATATATACATATTTACATTTATCTTTAATATAATAGATATATATATACAAAAATATTTGTATATTTACATTTGTACCAATACATAAATATACATATACATATACATACATACATACATACATAAATACATACATATATATATACATTCAATATACCAATCATACCAATACATTAGGGAAAGAAAAATTCATTTGTCAAAAGTGCCCTAGCTTGAGTCAATCATGAAAGACCCACATATTAGACCAAGATCCAAAAGAAATAAACTAGGGTCACAACTCCACATATGGAACATGGATGAAACATCACTGATAGGTACCCTAAAACTTGGCACAAGAAAATGGGATGTGACATGTTGTTTATGTTTCAATAGTTTCTACCATGCATTTAATTAAAAAATGTTTACCCTAGAATCCATTATTTCTTAGCTTCATTCTCTAAGGCTAAAAAAGGCTTTATTTATAATTAAGTAATGTGGGATTTCAAATAAAGATAGATTATAAAATAAATGATATGGGTACTATTGGCACTAAATATTTCACCCTAGAGGAGGTTGTTCAGGCCTACTCTAAGATTTGAGCAACATTAGAATAATTTTAGGTATGTGGGTTACCTATAGGAGAAGTAAACCTCTAGGTTTAAGGGCTAACTCCCTAAATTTGATTTTAAATGTTTATCACCTACAGTAATTGATTAATTATGGGAAAAATGATATAATTTTGCATGAAAATAAACTAATATAAAGGGGTGATACACCATGAATATTTCCACAAATTATCATACTTTTCTCACTAAGAAATAAGACCTACAAACTAACTTTAAAGTCCTAGATGTTCTAACATTAGTATTTCAATATAGAGGTGATATGCAAGAGACAAATCAAGGTAAGTGGACTAGAGGTCAGTTGTAGACTCAAAGGACACTTGCACACTTTAAGGGACCTAAATACACTATCTACACTTAATATGACTTTGAGAATGAGAACTTCTTGCACCAAACATGAAAGGATAAGGATAATGAAGGATAAAAGCTTATCACTAAACCTCACCATTCATCACTTCACACACTTAGACAAGATATATTTTGAATTCAAAACTAGATTACTTGAAGTATTCAAAGCCAAAGTAAAACATAAAACTAGTAGGACTTCACCATACTAGGTGTGGTATTATCAAATACAAGCCAAAATGGTTAGTACTTATAAAATTTGAGAGAGGAGAGAAGAGAACAAATTCAAAGAGTCACAAAAATAAGTGTCAAGATGAGATAAGGAGTTACATATATAGGATAATTAAGTATGATATAGACTATGCAAGGTCTACTTGGACAAATCTTGTTGGGGATCAACCAACAAACTTGATTACTATGTGTAAGCAACTAAACACGGAATTAAACCAGAATAATAAGTAACTAGAATTAGAAACAACAAAGAATAAGAGATACAAGAAACCACCCTAAAAACCTGTATTAAACTCTTCCAGAAGGAAATACAATGAAGAAAATCACACTTTCTTCTCACACCTCTCAGATGTATAGATCTCTTTCCCTCAAGAGTTTTCTCTCTCAATTACAATCAATTCCAACAACCTGGATTGATACACATATACAATAAATGTCTTGTACTGTTCTCATACACATTCAAGTACTAGTCGACTCCTTGCCGTCATCGGTGACTTTGTAAATCCAGCAACTTTGGCATCCACTCATCTAGTGAAGCAGGGTTCTTATCTATATGGATCTTCTCCAGCTTCAACTCACCATCCTCCAATACCTGTCTAATGAAGTGGTACCTAAGTTGTATATGTTTGGTTCTTGAACGAAAGGCTGAATTCTTAGCCAAATGAATTGCACTTTGACTATCACTGTATAATCTACGAATCTCTTGCTCCTTTCCCAACTCTTCCATGAACCGTGTCATCTATATCATCTCTTTTCTAGCCTCTGTGACTACAATGTATTCTACCTCTGTAGTAGACAAGGTAACAACCTTCTGCAACTTTGAAATCTAGCTAACTGCCATTCCACCAACAGTGAAAACATATCCTGTGGTGCTCCTCCTGCCATCCAAGTCACCTGCCATATCTGAATCTACATATCCATGTAGAGAAGTGTTTGACCCTCCATAGCCTACTACTGGTCCCTCTCAGATATCTGAGAATCCACTGGACTGCTTTCCAGTGCTCCTTCCCTGGATTGGCCATATACTTACTGGCAACTCCCACTGCTTGGGCAATATCCAGTCTAGTACATACCATTGCATACATTAAGCTCCCAATTGTGAAAGCATATGGAACTCTACTCATGTACTCTACCTCATCATGTGAATTATGACACTGTTCTTTACTCAACTTGAAGTGTCCAGCCATAGGTGTACTTACTGGTTTTGCATCTTGCATATCAAACCTCTCCAACACATTGTTCACATAATCCTCTTGAGACAAAATCAACCTGTGATTTTTCCTGTCTCTCTTAATACTCATGCCAAGGATTTTCTTTACTACTCCCAAATCCTTCATAGCAAATGTGTGAGCTAATTTTACCTTAAGCTTAGAAATATCCTGCATGTGTGAACCTACAACCAGCATATCATCTACATACAACAATAGGATAATATATGTACCATTATCCAATCTCTTAAAATAAACACAATGGTCAGATTGACATCTACTGTAGCCATGCTCAGTCATAAACCTATCAAATTTCAAATACCATTGTCTAGGAGCTTGCTTGAGACCATACAAGCTTTTCTTCAACCTGCACACAAGCTTCTCCTTACCTTTGACCTCAAAACCCTCCGACTGATCCATATATATTTTTTCATCCAAATCTCCATGAAGAAACACTGTCTTAACATCAAGCTACTCAAGATGTAAATCCTCAATAGCAACTAAAGACAATACAGTTTGAATAGAAGTCATTTTTACTATAGGAGAAAAATTTTCACCAAAATCAATACCTGGTTTCTGTGCAAATCCTTTCACTACCAACCTGGCCTTATATCTCATCTATCCATTCTCTCCTTTCAATTTGTAGATCCATCTATTTTTTAGTGTTCTCTTTCCTGCTAGCAACTCAACCAAATCCCATGTTTGGTTCTCTTTCAAGGAATCAATTTCCTCATTCATGCCAAGCTCCCACTGATTCCTAGATTCCACCTGTATTGCTTCATCAAAACTCTCTAGTTCTCCACCATCAGTAAGTAATAAATAAAATAATGAAGGGGAATATCGAATTGGAGGTTTGCTTACCCTTTCTGACCTCCTCAAGGGCGTTTGAGACTCATTCTCAACACGCTGTTCACCCAAATTCTCTGACAGTGGCCTACCTCAGTCACCTCCAGGCCTATAACTGACCGACATCAGTTCCACATGACCGACGCTGGTTCCTTCCTGACTGACGTCGATCACTATCTGATCGACATCAGTTCCTATATTGTTGATATCGGTTCCTTCTTGACTGACGTCGGTCTCTGTGTTTTCCTATCTATGATTATTCTTTCCTGCGAGCTCATTTTGGATTGTCACCTCATCCAAATCTCCATGGCCCTGCTTAGAATTCTTTAGCTTCTTGAGTTGATCACTGTACATCACTTTTTCATTGAAAACAACATCATGGCTCCTAATTATTTTGTTAGTTCCTAGATTCCAAAACCAGAATCTGAAATCTCTAGAGCCATAACCAATAAAAGTGCACCTCATAGACTTAGCATCCAGCTTCTTTCTATTTTCTTTATCAATGTGCAAAAAAGATTTAGAACCAAAAACTCTTAGAAATGAAAAATCTACCTTTTTACTTGTCCACGCCTCTTCTGGAATCCCACCATCCAGAGTTGTAGAGGGTCCTCTGTTAATCAGGTAAACTATAGTATCTATAGCTTCTGCCCAAAACTATAAGGGCAAACCAACATGCAATCTCATACTCTGTGCACACTCCAATATTGTTCTATTCATCCTTTCAGCAACTCCATTTTTTTGAGGTGTCCTTGGAACCATCCTTTCCCTATGTATTCCATACATAGAATAGTAACTTCTGAACTTATTACTATAGTACTCACCATCATTTTCAGATCTAAGGCACTTCAATCTCAAACCTGTTTCATTCTCAACCAAAGCTTTCCAATTCCTAAATGTGTCAAAAACATTAGATTTCTTCTTTATGCAATAGACCCATACCTTTCTTGTAGCATCATCAATGAAAGTAACATAATACTGTGATCCTCCAATAGAAGCTACCTGAGCTAGTCCCCATACGTCTGTGTGAACAAGCTCCAACTTGTGCTTCCTCTTTGTTGACCCAATTTTGATAAATCTTACTCTCTTCTATTTTCCAAAAACATAATGCTCACAAAAATCTAGATCTATGCTTTTCAAATCTGAAAGCTTACCTTTTAACTTAAGAATTTTCATTCCCTTCTCACTCATGTGGCCGAGCCTACAATGCCACAACTTTGCATCCACATCTGAAGTAGATAATACAGAAGGAGAATAATCAGTAATATAATTACATAAATAGAGAGTACCTACTCTCTTACCTCTGACTAATACAAGTGCACCCTTGGTAACCTTCCAAGATTTAGCTGTGAGAGTTATTGTACAACCCTCATCACCCAACTTTCCTACAAAAATCAGATTTTGCTTCAAGGCTCGGACATGCATGACATCCTTCAACACCCATGTGTTGCCATTCTGCAATTTTAACTGCACTTTTCCTTTGCCAACAATTTTACAAGGCTCATCATCCCCTAAATAAACTTTTCCAAAATCTCCCTGGACATAATCATTGAAAAATTCTCTATTTGGGGTAGCATGGAAAGAGGCCCCAAAATCTAAAACCCAAGATTCTATTTTATTATGCAAAGAAAGTGAAAGAGCATCTTGTGCAACAATACCTACAACTTTTGCTTCTTCATTACCTTCATGCTGATTCTCTTCATTAGCCTTCAACCAATAATCTTTCTTTGCATGTCCTCTCTTTCCTCAATTCCAGCAGGTTATTTTTCTTTTTCCATTTCTAGATTTGGATCTATTGCTCATCTTTGACTTAGACCTTGATCTCCCTTGCTTGCTCTTCTCTCTTTGCCTTCCCCTGCTTTCAATACTTAAAACATTACCTGATGTTTCCCCTATGCTTTTCCTATGAGTTTCTTCATTCAAGATTACACTAACAACATCATCTACTTTCAAGATATTTGTAGCAGATGCAGTATTACTAACTACCATTACCAAACTATGCCAACTTTCAGGTATAGAGTATAAAATTAAGAGAGCTTTAATTTCATCATCAAAAACTATTTTGACTGAATTTAATTGATTTACAATTCCATGGAAATCATTAAGATGACTAGATATAGATCCACCTTCCTGCATTTGTAAATTAAATAAGTGCTTCATAAGATATACCTTATTTGAAGCTGAGGGTTTTTCATATAAATTTGCTAAAGTATCCATTAACTCTACCATTTTCTTTGCCTGTGACAAGTTAGAAATCACAGTAGATGCCAGACTCAATCTTATAGATCCAAGAGCCTTTCTATCAAGAACTTTCCATTCTTCATCTTCCATATCTATGGGCTTTCTATCAACCCCACCCAACAGTAAATATAGATCTTTCTGATACAGATAATCTTCTATCTACATTCTCCACAATTGGTAATTCTTGCCATTAAACTTATCCATTCTCAGTTTACTTTCTTCTGCCATTGCTTCTCCCACTCAAACAAAAACCCCTGTGAGTGACCTGTAATCAACAAACACTAACCAGATCTGAAACACCTATTAGTCAACCTGAGCTCTAATACCACTTGTTGGGGATCAACCAACAAACTTGATTACTATGTGTAAGCAACTAAACATGAAATTAAACTAGAATAATAAGTAACTAGAATCAGAAACAACAAAGAATAAGAGATACAAGAAACTACCCTGAAAACTTGTATTAAACTCTTCCAGAAGAAAATACAATGAAGAAAATCACACTTTCTTCTCACACCTCTCAGATGTATAGATCTCTTTCCTTCAAGAGTTTTCTCTCTCAATTATAATCAATTCCAACAACCTGGATTGATACACATATACAATAAATGTCTTGTACTATTCTCATACACATTCAAGCTATGAAGATCTAATCTTATTATATAATATTAGGAAACATGAGCATGCATTCTCCACTGTTAGATATACCTCTTAATCAAAGGTCCAAAATAGTCCTGCCAAAAATAGAAATGCAAACTTACAACTAATAGCTAAACTAATCATGCAAACAATCTGTTCATCCATGAAAATAGACTTTCTAGATGCACGGGTAACCGACGTCGGTCCTTGCCTGTCTGCACATGACCAACGTCGGCCGATCTATAACTGATGTCGGCAGCTACTGGTCGACTCCTTGCCATCGTTGATGACTATGTAAATCCAAAAACTTCAGCATCCACTCATCTGGTGAAGCTTTTAGCTCCACACCTCAACAAATCTCCCTCCAAGGCATGAAAGTATTCAATTTTGGCATCTGACTCTTCAACTTGCTCTCTAAAAACTACCTTCATCATTTGGCCTTCATTGAGCACTCCATAGTATACTATGGATAGATTAGATATTTTAAATATGATGTATGGGTTATAAATAGTATCCAACATGCATTGGATGTGTCCCTAATCATTAATATTCTTCTGGCCAAGTGTTCTTATTTCCTGTAGTCATAACCACCCTTCTTTCACTCACCCTTCACACTTGGAACCAAGGTGTGTTGTAGTTTCTCGAACCAATCCATAAAAGGGAGTGTATGAAACTTTTAAGTGGTCTTCATGTATCTATATTCATTAGGTAGACCTTAAAATACCTACCACTTGAATTTTTCACCTTCTCACTTAGTGATCATTCCTTGTTCACTATGCCAACTTGGACTGGTTGATATGGTGGTGTTAGTAGAGACACTTGTGAACTATTCTGAAGCAATAAATGGATATTATGAATTATTTTAGGTCCCATTATTACTCCTAAAGTGATTTTCATCATTTGAAATATTTCTATACCTACAAAACACCAAAAAATATTAATAAAACCAATTTTTACACCCTGTCTATACAAGTAGGGTAGAACTCAATCTAATGGGAAAGATCCTTGGAGAGTTTTATACAATCATAAATAAGTTTCCTACCCAAACTAGCCCATTTGTATTCCTTTCCTTCATGTTTCCAATTGGGTCTTTATCAAGGGTTGTAGAGGGTTTAGAGTAGTTTTCACCCTTAAGGATTGTTCATAAAAGTTTGACATTGGAACCTTGAATGAATCCCACTAGATCCTTTTTTGAGGCCCCCTTAAACTTATATTATCTCCTCAGGTTCCCATGCTAAGCCTTTGTATAGGTGTGAGCTTATAAAATTTCCTTCTAGAACAAATAAAAGGTGAAAAAACACCTTATATATCCCCATGAACATGTTCAAATTCTTTATAATGTTCACCTATCCTTATAAATGGTGTTAAATCCTCATTAGGTAGTAGGTCTAGTCTAGGTCTAGTAGGAGTTAACTGTATACTTGTGGGTTTAGGTCACACTATTTGGTTTCTAAAAATTGTGTGGTATTAATTATGATTTTTAATATTTATAAACTTTATACACCTTTATATAGGTTTCCCATAGTCTTCAACTCACATTCCTACCATTTTCTTGCTAAACCTGTTGGTTGCACCTCTTTGGGAGTGCCCTCTATCTAAGATAGAATAGAGGGGATCTCCCCTATTATCTCATGAAAATCAAGGTTTTTATAGGATTAAATAGATCCTAGGGAAAATATTTACAAAATTTTAGGTTTGGATCACATTATTAGCAACTCTAAACCTTCTAAAACCTAAGACAAAACTTTAGAATCTTGAGTGTGTGCAGGATTCTAAGTACCAACTGTAGGTTATTGTGTAGGGATTCATCCATGTTATGTTTTAGTTCATTGATAATTTAATATGACTGAAACCACTTTAAATAAAATATATAATATGTCAACACTCATTTCTCTTTTCCAACTCCTCAATATATATCTCCTACTTGATAGGCTTAGTTAGCAAGTCAACTATGACTATGTTTTCTTGCTTAGAAAGTGATACTTGTAGGTGCATGCTACATGATTAGACCTTATATATAATTACAAACATATTTTTTAATTCCTAAATGATAATTGACATCTATTTAGACTTGATATCATCACACACTTACTATGCCAACCTCAAATAGTTATGCTTGGGTGTACTGTCATACTATAGTTGACTGAAGTTGACTATTTTGAAGCAAAAGAGGTCCTATAGGTGTATATGAAAGGTTTCAAACATATGATTCAATAATATTAAATTATAATTTGGAAAAAGTACCATATCTCATCATATAGGATCACTTACTTTTAGGATTTGCTTTTAACTCCAATGTCAACAAGTTATATCCTAGACCTTAACTGTAGGCCCTTTAATTGAGAAGCCTCGGGTTCTCCTATAGGTGGTGATATGGGTGAAGACCTTGCACGTACAAATATTATTAATGTTTTTTGATACATTAGTACCATTATTAAATTAATTAGTTCATTTTACATGGGTATACACTCTTGTCATACCAACTTAGATTATGAGACCATTTGAAGTTCCAAATACTACAGAGAATATCGAAAACCTATATTAAATAATTGTCTACAATGAAGGCCTCTTAACATCATGATAATTTCGTCCAAAAAACACTACATTTTGTAAGTTTTTACCCCTATATAAATGATACAATATGGATTCATTCAAATTTATATATAATCTATGTCAAATCATCATATAGTAACACCAAAAGTAGCCAAGGCTTTGTTTCAGAGTTTTTTAGGAAACTTGTCCCTAAAACTCATTATCCACAAATGTATATGACAATCAAGTATTATTTATAATAAAAATATCCAATATTGAATTTTATGGCCTTTTCAACCTTTAAGGACCTTAAGTAAGGTCTCAAACATGTTTAAACATCTCTATGCAACACTTTCAAGTCTCTGTGAGAGCCTCCTGTAGGTGGACATTTTAGTATATAGGATAGTGAATATGGATATGGGTAATATATATATATATATATATATATATATATATATATATATATATATATATATATATATATATATATATATATATATATATATGTGGGAATAAAATTAGTATTATAACTTATATCAAACCTCAAATTTATCCTTTTCACCATTAATAACTTCAAACCAATTAAAATTCTTCCTTTCAATGTGTTTATCTCCTGAGGGCACTTGCAAGTGCATATCATACTGTGATACTATGCATGGAGTTGTATTGACTATAAAAATTCACCATATATAATTTGAGTAGTTAAAATTTATGGATTATGTTCCAATAATATATTAAATTCCTTGAAACTCTTCATGACACCTCCATGAATGTTCTCAAAACTTCAAAACACCTCATTCAACTGATTGTGTATGATAGTCATAAAGGAAGTTGACTGTGTATCTCATATGAATATATTATTGATTAATGAATAACCTTAAGAGATTGATATTGTAAGGAAGGTTATTTACATAAAATTTTATATGAATGAAACATCAAAATATCTCTTCTTGAAATAACTATAGGAAATGACAACCTCTATAGTTGATGGACATGCCTGCAACTTCACTAGTATACTCAACCTACAACTTGATAATTTTGAGTTCATTAACTCAATTAAAAACATGAATAAAAAGAGAAAAAACATGACATAATTAATTATACATCCTTTTAAATTGATTTTATCAAGTGGATTATATGGACCATCTCAAACAATAATAAAACCTGCAAGGTATGTGGATTAGCAGGCAAAATGAAATAGTCAACTTCTTAAAAAATGGTTCATAAATTATAGGAAATAATTATCTGAAATCCTAACATGAAAATGGATTATAATAATTTTAATTTATACCACTAAGATAATTTGACCTAAAACCTCTCCTACTAGTGATAACAAGAAGAAACCTACTGACTAGTTTTACATATCTAGTGGAACAATGGAGTAGAATAGTTTTCATAAATTTTTTATACTTCCAAAGTAGATCAAGAATGAAAAAAAAATTAGGTAAGTTTAAGATCCATTACATAAGATTTAACCATGTGCCACACTCCTCTATAATATATACAATTGCTAAAACGTCCTTTTTTTCACTTGTTTTCTTGATTTTAGTTAGGAACCTACAAGTTTTCAATTAGATATGACATGACTAATAATATTTAACATATTTTATGTTGAAAATAAGTTTAAAACAATATTATACCTAATAAAACCATACCACCTTCATTGATGGCTCAAGAAATGACTCTAAGTGGCATTAAATGACTTAGGACTAAATATGACTAAGACTAAGGATAATAATACATTAAATAACATAAATTAAGACCATGACACACACCTAGTACATAATAATAGACCCATGGGTTGACATATTTTGACTTGTGGTTAAAATAGTGAAAGTTCTTAGTGATTTCCCAAGGGGTGGTATGCTTGCCATGACAAGACCAATAATCTAATCCTATCCATTGGGACATGGAGTCACATATGCACAAATTTGAGACAAAATTTAATTTTTAAATCACACCAAAAAAAAATAAAGGACACAAAAAACAAGACACACCAAAGGAAACAAACCTGTGTTCTTAAGAACTCTTAAGGAACACACACACAACTAAAACAAAGACACACACCTAACTTAATATTTGCAAGACTAAGCTTCATTTCATCAATAGTAGAGATTTAAATGGATCCCATTCATAGGGATAAGAATCTCTTCTCCACTCATTCTTGATAATCTCAATGATTTTTTTTTGTTTACACTTGATGATGACATATGGCCCACTCCATAAGATATCAAATTTGGTATGTTTCCTTAGTTCTTATCTATTTTCATACCATTTTAACACTATGTCACTCTCTTATAATGTTATTAGAGTTTCCCTCTTATCAAAATACCTCTTCATTAGCATTTTTTGGTGTTCCATATCTTTGTGACCATTTTATCTTATCTCTTGCAACTCCATTAACTTTGTCAACCTCACCTCCATTGGAGTGTTCTTAAGCAAATCTAGTTGATGTGCCAACTCTAAGGTAGGCAACTCTTCAGATATAGAAAACCTATCCTCCCTCCCATAAATACGAATAAAAGGAGAATTCCATATTGACCTATTAAGAATTATTATATCATCCTATATGGATATCTTTAATCTAGTGTGTCAAGTCCTTTGATTATCTTCCAAAGTTTTCTTGATGATTCTAATCAGATTCTTATTATTAGATTCAACCAACCCATTACCTTGAGGTTAATAGTTGGATTAATTTTCCAAATAAACTATTATAACACCCATGAAAGTAATTGCATTATCTAAAATGATATTAGTAGTGCCAAACCTTGTTATGATACTTTCATAGAAATCTACAATAGAATTTTCATTAGATTCTTTCAATGCCACTACCTCAACCCACCTTGTGAAGTAGTCAATTAATATGAATATCCATTTGTGACCATCACTTTATGGAGGATTTATCATGCCAATAAAATCAAGACCCCATTGTATGAAAGGTTGATCTACTTGTATAAGCCTCAAAGGGAGAGCTACAAGATTCTTTTTTCCTATAAAGAAAGCACATTATACACACCTTCTCACCCAAGCATAGAAATGTTTAAAGAGGATTGGCCAATAATATCCTTCCCTCATGATCTTGGTAGCTGTGGTTTTTGAGAATAAATGAACTCCTACTATTCCATCATGGAAATTTTCAAGAAACACTCCAAACTTATCATTGTCAATACATCTCAATAACACACCATTAGTGTCTCTTTTAAAAATCACACCATCTACAAGACAATAGGGGATAAATTAAAATTTTAAGTACCTCTTTTTGTATCTACTCAAACCACTAGGGTACTCACCACTTTGAAGAAACTTTATGACATCTTGTGTCCAAATATGTAGAGGCATGAGATCAATTGGTTGGAAGCAATCATGATTTACTAAAGCTTATTGTTTTGAATCATGGAGGTCTGAAGCTAGGTGTTCACAAAGACATTTACCCCTTATCAAATTTGTCACTTTGATATCAACATCATATTCCATTACCTTAGTAATCCACCTTTCCCTCTTTTCACTAAGGTATTTTCTCAAAAGAAACTCTTTGGTACTAATATGAGAGACCATAATATGAATCCTATTATTTTAAACCATATGACTAAACTTATTTAATCTGCTTATAACAAAAAGGACTTGTTTCTCTACAAATATGTATTTTACTTCATAAACTTCCAAACCTTGACTAAATAATTCAATTGATTATTCCACACCTTCATAATTATTTTGTATTAGCATAGCTAAGATAGTATCAAGGTTATAAAATGAATACAACATGAATTCTTTAGAAAATCAAGGTTCACAAGAGTGGGAGCTTGTGTAATTACTTTCTTGATGTCTTCAAAGCTGCTCTTACCTTCCTTAGTCCAAGAGAAGACTTGGTTATTCTTGAGCATGTCTATGATAGGTTTCACCAAAGATGTAAAACTAGGTATGAACCTCCTTAAAAAAATTATCTTGCCTAAGAATATTTGGAGTCCTTTCTCATGCAAGGGTAATGATAGGCCTAGAATAGGCTCTATCCTTTTATAATCAATAGTTAAACCATATTTGGAAATAACATGTCCTAAGATATTACCTTCATAGATAAAAAATATGCATTTTTTGGGGTTGAGAGATACTTCATACTAGCTTCAACTTTTAAACACTTGCCTTAGGTGTTTCATATGCTCATTAGCATCTTTAGAGAACACTATTATGTCATCTAGATAAATCAATAGAATTTCATTGATTAAACCTTTGAAAGCCATGTCCATTTCCCTTTAAAAGGTGGCACCAAAATTTGACAAACCAAAGGGAATATTATTATAAGTAAAACTCTCCAATTTTTTAGTGAATGCTATCTTGAACAGCTCATATTCAATCACTAGAATCTAATTATAACTAGAATATCCATCTAGGAGAGAGAAATGTTAAGAACTTGAAACAACTTGTAAAATATTCTCCATCGAGGGTAAATGATAGTGATATTTGAGTGATACTATATTAATATCTATAAAATCCACACAAAGCCTTATATACCAATTATTATTTCTAATAGGTACAATGTTAGCTACCCATGTTGAATGCTTGATATAAAAGATTATTTCAGATTTAAGGGGTTTGGTAAGTTCTAAAATCATAAGTTATTAAACCTTGGGGTCGATGTTCCTTTGTTTTTTCATAAATAATTTAATTATAAGTTCCATTTAAATGGTATGATGTGCTAGGATAGGATCAAACCCTTTTATATATTTATATTCGCAAGAAAAGATGTAAAAAAATTCTCTACATAAATCAATGAATGCTTATTTATCTAATGTAGAACATACCTTGCTTAGTTTAAGAAGTTTTTATTTGAATATCAAGACCATTTAATAATTATCATATTTATTAGACATACTTTATAAGGTCACCAATACCTTATGTATCTTGTTTTTTCTTAGCTACACAATCTGATTATCAGAATGTTCTTGGAGTCTCTTTTGGTTTCTTGAGGAAAACTCAGGTTTATTTTACAAGTATGTAATGTGTTTATCACTATCAAACACTTACCAAGAAACATAATTATTAGTTATGGAAGGTCTGATAATGATCTTGATGTGGGATTTCTTTCCCTCCTCTTTTATGGTAGTAGGTATATCAAATTGTGCTCCTATGGTAGTTAGTCTATCATCATGATTATTCTGCTCCCTTAGGACTAACTGTATGTTGAATGTATTGAAGTATTCAATAAAATCACATAACATATGATTATAGGAATTTATAAAATGTTTCTTGGAAGCAACCACATTCCTAACTTGATGCTCAACTAGTTTACTATCACCATATACTTGAAAATTCTTGATTCCTTTTCTTCTTGCCCTTTGAAGGCCATGAATCAAACCTTCATACTAAGCCACATTGCAAGTGCAAATGAAATGGAATCTATATGAAGAATATTAATATTTTTTAGATAGGGAAACCAACATAACACTAGATCCTACACTAATCTTTCTTCTTGAGCCATCAAAAAATATTTTCCACATTCCATCATTCTCACCTTCTTCTTTGGCAAGTGGGGGTGTTGGTATTCCTTCCTCATGTAGGAAATACACTCCTAAATCAATTTCCTCCATGAAAGAATAAGTGTCATGATCATAGGTGTTAGTAACATAATAATAAAGAAAAAAATAAAAAAATCCTTCACACTTGGAAGAATCACTATCATCCAAAATATGCTCCTCTTTATCATTGATAACACAATTCAGTTTGGAACTTGCTTCAACATAAGGCTCAATATGAAATTTATCAAATGGTTGAGTCATAATTTTTACCTTTACTAATATATTGTACTAAAGGCCAAGAAAGACAAATAAGATAAGAGATAGTCTCCTATATTAGTTTTAAAATATCTTTAAAGGAATATTACAAAATGAGCAGGCAAGTCCATAATAACAATGTCTTAGAGGACAAGAAAACTAGGATAGTCATGGAGAAAAACCTTCAACCATTTTATCAATAATATTATATTGGAATGTGTACCATTTAACTAAAGCACTCCCTTGATATGTGGTTCATACTTTAGGCCTAGTTTGTCAGCTACAACTTTGGGCATGACTGATGTAGAGGCTTCACTATCAACTATGTAGTTGTGAACTAGTTTGTCATCCATAATGAGAGTGAGCTAGAAATGGTGAGGCTTCTCAATTTTGGTATATGGTTAAATAATTTTATTAGGGGAATTATTAATAACTACATTTCTATGACCATGACTTGGTGATGGATGACTAAACTGGATAGTGGACATCTGATTTTGCAAAATCTCCTTTTGGATAGACAGATGAAGGACATCCCAAAGAGAAATGGATGTCTTGGTGTTATTCAATGAGTCCATAATGTTTAGAGCATACATACCTACTTTATCTTTGAAAATTTTAGGAAAGGAAGTGCTTAGAAATTGAGTAATTAATATACTTTTAAGAGGCCTTCCAACATTTTGATTTGGAAAAGGTGTAAGAATATTAAGGACTGCCATGCTTACAGTCATGCCTTACTATCTTATAAGAAGATTAGATGAAATTTTAGGTACATTATTATCACCTCCTAAATCCTTCCTCTTATCTTTTGTATTGTCTACAATATAATTTCCTTGATTAATCATAAAAGAGTCTTCAATTAAGAAGTTAGTGAATCTTTCTCCTTGAGGCTTCCATCTTTCATTTGTTTGCATGAGGACTTCATCATCTGATAATAGCTGAGGGGTGAATCCTCTTCGAACAAATAGAGTTTGATATCCACTTTCATTTGAATCTATGAACTGATATTGTTTCTACTCTTCCCTTTGCACCATGTTTCTATGCAGTGATATTATTACTCTTGTATTTGAGGTTGAAGTAGGATTATATGCATTGGTAGGCCTATCAAATTTAGGCTATCCTTGACCTCTCCCTTGACCATATTATTTACCATATTAGTATTTTTAAGGATAAGGATTTTGATAGGCACCTTTTTTCTTCTTAGCTTACCTAGTTTGAGCCTCTAAGGCCAAGAATCTTGCTCTCCAATCAATATAATCTTCTATATTTTTATTAGTCTTAGGTTTGGTATTTACACTTGGAATTTGGGAAATGTTTGGAGTAAAAGTAGGAACATTAGGAAAAAAATGAATAAACACTTTAGAAATAATTTTTCTAGCATGAATGAGGTCATTATTAGATATAATGTCAAGTTCATATGTTTCAATAAGAGTGAAAACACCCATGGATTGAAGCATGATGAAAATATTAGTACCAATGGCTTTGAAATATTTAGGAAAGACAAATATAGCAAGTGGTCTCATGGGATGAGGTGACCTATGCCAAGTATTTTATAACCTCTCATTAAAGTCATGAATTATTTCCTTGGGGGATCTTTGGATCACATTGAGATGATGTATGAGTGAAGTGTGATCACTCTTATCCTCAAATATTGAAGTCAACAACTCTTCAAAGTCATCCCATATTGTGATGCAACCACTAGGAAAAGTCCTATACCAATCAAGTGCTTTCCCTCTATGGGACATGGAAAAGAGTATAATGGTAATATTGACCTTAGTGACATTGTGAAAACTATATAAATTGGAGATATCCTTCATGTGTTCACTAGGAGTAACATGGCCTTCACCATTGAATGTAAGAACACTCTTTATAACATTAATGGGAATGTAATCATAAGAATCAAGATGAATTGGATTTTCAGTGTTAAATGATAGGAAGGCATGATACCTATCCATGTTTTCTTCAAGTGCTTCCTCACTCTCTTGGTATTTTTAGCTAGAAAAGCCTTGTTGTTATTCAAAGGGTAAAATAGGCTGAGGGTATTGAACTTCAAGAGAAAGTTCAAGTTGAAGAGGTGGATTAATGGAATTGAAAACTCTACTAGAAGATGACCTAGTAAGGAACATGAAGTATGAGCACAAATATATGACAAAACAATGTTATAAAACCAAATCATAAAATTCTAAGTATCACACCAATATGAAGTTGATGTTATAAAAACCAACATTCACTTTGATTAGTTGTCTTTAGGACAATTTGTCCCACCGAGTGTGAAATAACTATTGGAACCAAATATTTCACCCTATAGGAGGTTATTAAGGCCTAATCTAAGACTTGGGAAACATTGGAATACTTATAGGTATGTGGGTTACCTATAGGAGATGTAGACCTCTAGGTTTAAGGACTAGATCCCTAAATTTGGTTTTAAATGCTTATCACCTACACTAATTGATTGCTTATGGGAAAAGGATATAAGTTTGAATGAAAATAAACTAATATAAAATGGCGATACACAATGAATATTTCCACAAGACCATCATACTTTTCTCACTAAGAAACAAGATATACAAACTAGCTTTAAAGTCTTAGATGTTATAACATTAGTATTTCAATATAGAGGTGATATGCATGAGAAAACTCAAGGTAATTGGACCAAAAGTCAGTTGAAGACTAAAAGGATACTTTCACACTTGAAAGGAGAAAAACACACTAGATACTCTCTATATGACCTATTAGAATGAGAAATTCTTACATCAAACATGAAAGGATAAGGAGAAGTAAGGATAAAAGCTTATCACTAAACCTCACTATTCATCACTTCACATAATTAGATAAGATGTATTTTGAAATCAAAACTAGATTTATTAAAATATTCAAAGGTAAATTACAACATCAAACTAGTAGGGCTTTTCCATACCAGGTGTGATATTATCAAACAAGAGCCAAAATGGCTTGTACTTATAAAATTTAAGAGAGAAGAGAAGAGAATGAAGTTCAAGTGTCATAAAAATAGGAGTCAAGCTGAGATAAAGAGTAACATATGTAGGATAATGGAGTGTGAGATAGACCATGTAAGGTATACTTGGATAAATGTCCCTGCTAGTCATGAAACTCTACAATTCTAGTGTAGGAATTTTCAACTTGCTCTTTGAAAACTGCCTTCATCATTTGGCCTTCCTTGAACGCTCCAAAATAGACTAGGGATGTATGAGATCATTTAAATATGAGTAATGGGTTATAAATGGGATCTAAAATGAATTAGATGTGTTCCTAATCATAAATATTCTTTTGCACAAGTGTTTTCATTACTTGTAGTCATAATCACCCTTATTTCACTCACCCTTTACACTTGGCACCAAGGTCTGCTTCAATTTCTCAAAACAATCCATATAGGGGAGTGTATGTAACTTTTCAATGGTCCTCATGTCTTGATATTAATCAAGTATACCTTAAAATGAATCCCATTTGGAGTTTTCACCTTTTCACTTGGTGATCATTCTTTGTTCACTATGATATTTTGGGTTGGCTAAGATGAAGGTGTTAGCAAAGACACTTGTGAACTATTCTAAAGCAATAAATGGATATGAGGAGTTATGTTAGGTCTCATTCTTCCTCCAAAAGTGATTTTAATCATTTGAAACCTTTTTATACCTACAAAAAACCAAAAAATGTTAATAAAACTAGTTTTACACCTTGTCTGTATGAGTAAGGTAGAACTCAATCTGATGGGAAAGATCCTTGGAGAGTTGTATGCAAGTCCAAATAAATTTACTTCCCAAACTAGCCTATTTGGATGACTTTCCTTCTTTATCAAGGGTTTTAGAGGGTTTAGAGTAGTTTTCACCCTTAAAGATTATTCATAAAAGTTTGATGTTATAACCTTGAATAAATCCCACTAGATATTTGTTTGATACCCTCTTCAAATTATCTTAGCTCCTTAGGTTCCCATATTAAGCCTCTGTATAAGTGTGAGATTATAAACTTGCCTTCTCAAACTCTCCTTCACATTATGCATACCCTATTATGCTTTTAAGCCAAAAAATGGCTCATTCATGGATTTCTATAAATCAAAGGCTTAAACACACATTATATCTCCCCATGTTTATGTTATAATTCCTTGGAATGTTCACCTAGCCTTAGAAATGGTGTTATATCCTTATTAGGTAGTAGGCCTAGTCTAGGTCTAGTAGGAGTTAAATGCATACCTATGGGCTTAGGTCACCTTGTTTAGTTTCTAACACATATGGGGTATTAATTATGATTATTAATGTTGAGAATAACTTTATACACCTTTATTCAAGTTCCCCATAGTCTTCAACTCACCTTCCTACCATTTACTTGCTAAACTTGTAGGGTACACCTTTCTAGAAGTACCCTCTGTTTGAGATAAAATAGAGGGCATCTACCCTATTATTTCATGAAAATAAAGGTTGTGAGAGGATTAAATAGTTAATAGGAACATATATAAAACTTTAAGGTTTAGATCACATCAATAGTGCCTCTAAACCTTCCAAAACCTAAGACAAACCTTTATAATGTTAACTGTGTGCAAGATTATGAGTACCAACTATAGGTTATTGTGTAGGGATTAATCCATGTTATGTTTCCATGCCTTGATCATTTAATATGATGGTAAAAAATTTTAATAAGATATATATCATGTAAAAACTCATTTATCTTTGTGAACTCCTCAAGATATATTGCCTACTTGACAAACCTAGTTGTCAAGTCAATTGTGACTATGTTTTCTTGCTTAGGAAGTGATATTTGTAGCTAGATGCTACATGGTGAGACCTTTTATACAATTCCCCACATATTTTTTAATTCCTCAATGTTATTTGAAAACCATTTAGACTTTCTCTCATCAGACATAGTATGCTAACTTCAAGACAATCATGCTTGGGTGTACTGTCATACTACAGTTGATGGTAGTTGATCAATTTGGAGCAAAAGATGTCATGCAAGTGTATATGCAAGCTTTGAAACCTATGTTTCAATCATATAAAATTTTAATTTGGAAAAATTACCATCTATAATCATATAGTATCACTTACTTGTAGGATTTGATTTTAACTCCGATGTCAACAGGTTGTTTGTAAACCTTGACTATAGGCCCCTTATTTAAGAGGTCTAGGGTTTTCCTATATGTGGTGATATGGGTGAAGAACTTGAACTTACAAATATTATTGATTTTATTTGATACATTAGTACCCTTATTACCTTAATGAGTTAATTTCACATGGGTATACACTCTTGTCATACCAACTTAGACTATGAGACCATTTGATGTTCCAAATACTCTAGAGAATATTGAAAACCTGTAGTGAAGAATTATCTAAAATGAAGGCATCTTAACATCATGCTCCTTTAGTTAAAAATCCACTCTCATTTGTAATTTTTTACCCATATATGAAGGATACAATATAAATGCACTAAAATTTGTCTAGAATCTATGTCACATCATCACATAGTAACACTAAAAATAGTTAGGGCTCTGTTTCAGAGTTGTTAAGGAAACTTGTCCCTAAAACTCCTTCTCCACAAATGTATATGACCCTATTTTACCTACTAATAAAGATACACTATTTATTTTTATGGCCTCTTCAACCTTATATGACCTTAAGGAAGGTCTCAAACATTTTTAAACAACTCAATGCAACACTTTCAAGTCTCTATGAGAGCCACCTATAGGTGGACATTTTAGCATATAGGATAGTGAATATGGATATGGGAAATATGTATAGTGTAGTGGAATAAAATCAATATTATACACTCTATCAACCCTAAAATGGATAATTTTCACTATGAAAAACTTTAAAATAATTCAAATGCTTAATTTCAATGTGGTTATCTCCTGAGGGCACCTATAGGTACATATCATACTGCAAGACTATGTATGGAGTTAGATTGACTATCATAGTTCACCATATATAATTTAAGTATTTTATATTGATGGATTATTTTACAATAATGTATTTAGTTTTTTAAAACTCTTGATGAAACCTACATGAAATTTCTCAAAACTTCAAAACACCTCATTCAACTAACTTTGTATGATAGTCATGAAAGAAGTTGACTGTGTGTCTCATATGATTGTGTTCTTGATACATGAATTACCTTAAGCTACTGAGATTGGAAGGAAGGTGATTTAAATAAAAATTTATATGCATGAAACGTCAATATATGTATTCTTTAAACCACTACAAGAAATTACAACCTCTATAGTTGATGGACATGCCTATAACTTCACTAATATACTCAATTTACAACTCGAGAAGTTTGAGATCATAAAATCAATTTTAAACATTAAAAAAAATATGGAAACCATTAAATAAGTAATTATACATCCTTTGGAATTAATTTAAACAAGTGGACTATATGGACCAACACAAATAAGAAGAAAACTTGTAGGGTGTGGAGATTAGCAGGCAAAATGAAACATTCAACTTCTTAATAATTATTCATAAATAATAGGTAACCATTATATAAAATATTTCCATGAAAATTACTTATAATAAGTTTAATTTATACCACCAAGAGTATTTGACCTAAAACCTCTCCTACTAGCCATACCAAGAAGAAACCTATTGACTAGTTTTGTATGTCTAATAGAATGATGGACGAGCATAATGTTTTTAATCCATTTTTTATAATTTAAAAGAATATAAAGAATAAAAATTAATTCAAGTAAGTTTAAGATACATTAAATAATATTTACCCATGTTCCACACTCCTCTATAGGTTGTACAACTGCCAAAACCTCTTTTTCACTTCTTTTCTTGATTTCAGTTAAGAACCTACAAGTTTTCATTTAGGACTGAAATTAAGGACAAGTTATGATATATTGTACATTTATAATAACTTTGGAACACTTTTATACCTAATAAAACCATACCACCTTCATTAATGGCTCAAAAGATGACCCTAAGTGACATTAAATGACTTAGGACTAAATATGACTGAGACCAAGGCTAAAAGCACATTAAGTAACATAAATTAAGACCATGACACACCCTATTACATAATAATATACCAATATATAATTTTTTTACTATATGGGGTTGACCTATTTTAACTTGTGGTCAAAATAATCAACATACTTGATGATTTCCTAAGAGGTGGTATGCTTGTTATGTCAAGACCAATAGCCTAATCTTGTCCATTGGGATATGGAGTCACATATGAAAAATTTTAACACACAATTTGACTTTGAAATCACACTAAACACAAATAAAGGACACAAAAAATAAGACACACCAAAGGAAACAAACTTGTGTTCTTAATAACACTTAGGGAACACACACACAATTGAAACAAAGACACACACCTAATCTAGTATTTATAACACTAACCTTAAATTAATCAATATTAAAGATTTAAATGGATCCCATTCATAGGGATAAGTAGCTATTATCCACTCATTCTTTCTAATTATAAGGATTTGCTTTATTTGGACTTGATGATGACATATGGTCCACTTCATAAGGTATCAAATTTGGTATGTCTCCCTAGTTTTGCTCTATTTTTATACCATTTTAACACTATGTCACCTTATTGTAATGTTATTGGAGTTTCTCTCTTATAAAAAGACCTATTCATTAGCATTTTTTGGTGTTCCATAGATTTGTAAGCATTGTCTCTTATCTCTTGCAACTCCATTAACTCTGTCAACCTCACCTCCATTGGAGTGGTCTCAAGAAACTCTAGTTGATGTACCAACTCTAAGGTAGGAATATACTGGGATATAAAAAACATAGCCTCCATCCCAAAAACAATAAAAAAAGAGAATTCCCCATGGACCTCTTGGTAATTATTCTATCAGCCCATAGTGTTATCTTTAATTTATTATGACAATCCCTTTGAATATCCTCCAAAGTTTTTTTGATGATTCAGAGTAGATTCTTATTAGTAAAATAAACCACCTCATTACCTTTAGGGTATTAGTTGGATGAATTTACCAAATTAGATAATATAACAACCATTAAATATGTATTATTTGAAATTATATTATAAGGAGTGTCAAACCTTGTTATGATACTTTCATAGAACTCTGAGATAACATTTTCATTAGCTTTCTTCAATGCCACTACCAATGCATGAAAGATTGATCTACTTGAATAGGCCTCAAAGGGAGAGCTATAAGATTATTTTTTCCTACTAAGAAAGCACATTATACATACCTTTTCACCCAAGCATATCAATCTTTAAAGAGGCTAGGCCAATAATATCTTGCCCTCATGATCTTGGTAGCTATGGTTCTTGGGGATAAATGACCTCCATTTATTCCATCATGGAAAATTTCAAACAACACTCCAAACTAGTAATTTTCAATGCATCTTAGTAACACACCATTAGTTTCTCTTCTAAAAATCAAACCATCTACAAGATAATAAGGGATAGATTTTAATCTGAAGTACCTCATTTTGGATCTAATCAAACCATTCGGTTACTCACCACTTTGAAAAAACTTGATGGCATCTTGTGTCTAACTTTGTAGAGGCATGAGATTAGCTAGTTGGGAGCAATCATGATTTACTAAATATTTTTCTTTTGACTCATGGAGGTCTCAAGCTAGGTGTTCAAAAATACCTTTACCCCTTATCAACTTTGTCACTTTGATATCAACATATTATTTCATTACCTTATTAATTCACCCTGCCCTCTTTTCACTAAGGTCTTTGCTTAAAATAAACTCTTTGGTACTAGGATGAGAACCATAATATGAATCCTATTTTTTGAAACCATATGCATAAACATTTTTAGTCTTATTATAACATCAAGGACTTATTTCTCCACAAATTTGTATTTTACTTCATAATCTTCCAAACCTTGACTAAAGAACATAATTTGTTATTTCACACCTTTATCATTCTTTTGCATTATCGTAGTAGAGATAGTATCAATGTTAGAAAATTAATACAACATGAAGTCTTTAGCAAAATTAGGGTTCACAAGAGTGGGAGCTAGTGCAATTTCTTTCTTGATGGCTTCAAATCTGCTCTTACCTTCTTTAGTCCAAGATAAGACTTGCTTCTTTTTAAGAATTGATTTGATAGGTTTCACCAAAGATGAAAAACTAGGTATGAACCTCCTTACAAAATTTATCTTGCCTAAGAAGATTTGGAGTCCTTTCTTGTGCAAGGGAAATGATAGGCTTAAAATAGCCTCCATCCTTTTAAGATTAATAGTTAAACCATCTTTGGAAATAACATGTCCTAAGAACTTACCTTCATGGACAACAAAGATGCATTTTTTAGGGTTGAGAGATACTCCATACTATCTGTATCCTTGAAACACTTGCTTAGGTATTTCATATTCTCATTATCTTCCTTGAAGAGCATGATTATGTCATTTAAATATACTAACAACATTTTATTGATTAAACCTTTGAAATCCATGTCCATTTTCCTTTAAAAGGTGGTACCAACATTTGAAAAAACAAAGGGAATCTTCCTATAATCAAAATTCCCCCATTTTTTAGTGAATTCTATCTTGAACAGATCATATTCATTCACTAGAATTTTATTATAACTAGAATATCCATTTAGAAGAGAGAAATGTTGAGAACTTGAAACAACTTGCACAATTTTCTCTATTGAGGGTAAAGGATAGTGATCTTTGAGTGATACTTTATTAAGATATCTAAAATACACACAAAGAATTATATCCCCATTATTATATCTAATAGGAGAAAGGTTAACTACCCATGTTGAATGCTTGATAGGAAATATTATTTTAGATTCAAGGATTTTGGTAAGTTCTAACCTCATGAGTTGTTCAACCTTGGCGTTGATGGGACTTTATTTTTACCTAATCATTTTAAATCCATGTTTCAATTTAATGGTATGATGTTATATGATAGTATAAAACCATTTTAGGTCCTTATATTCCCAATAAAATATGTTATGAAACTCTCTACACAAATCAATAAATACTTAGTTCTCTAATGTAGAACATACTTTGCCTAGTTTGAGGAGTTTAGCTTTGAAGATCAAGACCATTTCATAATTATCCTATTTTTTAGACATAATTCTATTTTAATTCTTCCTTTGGTAATATTCATTAAATATAATTTATAAGGTCACCAAGCCCTTTGGTTTCTTGTTTGTTCTTAACTGTACAATTTGATTATCAAACTATTTTTGGAGTCTCTTTTGGTTTCTTGAGGAAAACTCAGCTTTATTTTTCTATAAGTATGCAATGTGTTGATCACTATCAAACACTTTCCAAGAAACATAATTATAAATTATGGAAGGTCTGAAAATTATCTTGATGTGGGATTTATTTCCCTCCTCTTTTATGGAATTAGGTGTATCAAATTGTGCTCATATGGCAGCTAGTCTATCAACATGATTATTTTGCTCCCTTGAGACTGCTTGTATGTTGAATGAATTGAATTATTAAATAAAATACCATACCATATAATTATAGGACTTGAGAAAAGGGTTATTGGTAGAAACCAAATTCCTAACTTTATGCACAACTAATTCACTATCTCCATATACTTGAAAATTATTGATTCCTTTTCTCCTTGCCCATTGAAGGCCATGAATCAAACTCTCATACTCAGCCACATTACAAGTACAACTGAAATGGAACCTATATGAATAATAATACTATTATTTAGATGGTAAAACCAAAATAACACCAGATCCTACACCAATCTTACTTCTTGAGCCATCAAAAAACATTTTCCATATTCCATCATTCTCACCTTCTTCTTTGGCAAGTAAAGATGTTGGTATTCCTTCCTCACATAGGAAATACACTCCTAAATCAATTTCCTCCATGAATAATAAGGGTCATGCTCATATTTTTTAGTAACATACTCATAAATAATTAAATCATAAATTACTTCCAGATTATAATAAGCACCATCATCCACAATATACTCCTCTTTATCATTGATAACACAATTTAGATAGGAACTTGTTTCAACATAAGGTTCAATATGAAATTTAGCAAATGGTTGAGTCCTAATTATTACCTTTGATCCATATATTGTATTAAAGGATAATAAGGACCAAGAAAATGATAGATAGCCTCCTATCTTAGCTATAAAATTTCTTAAGAGGCAAATTACAAAATGAGCAGGCAATTCCATAACAGCAATGTCTTGGATGATAGGAAAACTAGGACAAACATGGAGAAAAACCTTCAACCCTTTGATAAATAGTATTATCTTGGAATGTGTACCATATAATTGAAAAATTAATTTTATATGTGGTTCATACTTTAGGCCCAATTTATCAGCTATAAATTTGGGTATGACTGATGTAGAGGCTCCACTATCAACTATGTAGTTGTGAACTAGTTTGTCACCCACAACGAGAGTGAAGTAGAAAGGTTCAGGCTTATAAATTTTGGTAGATGGTTACATAATGTTATTTGGGGAATTATTAATATATAAATTTATATGACCATGAATTGGTTATGGATGACTAACATGGATAGTAGACAACTATTTTTTCAAAAGTTTTTTTTGGCCAGGCATATGAAGGACATCCCAAAGAGAAATAGATGTCTTGGTATTCTTCAATTAGTTCACAATGTTTAGATAAGACATACATAATTTTTATTGGGACCTTGTATTCAAGGAAGTGATTTTAAATTTATTAATTAGAGTACTTTGAATATTCCTTCAAACATTCTGATTCGAGAAAGTGTAGGAATGTTAAGGACTACCATGCTTGCAGTCATGCCTTACTGCCTTGTAGGAGGATTAGATGAACTTGTAGGAAAATTATTATCACCTCATAAATCTTTACTCTTGGTTCTTTTATTGTATGAAATATAAGCTATTTTACTAAGCATAAAACTATCTTCAACCAAGAAGCTAGTGAAGCTTTCTCTTTGAGGTTACCAACTTTCATTTGTTTGCATGAGGACTTCATCATCTATTGATAGTTAAGGGGTGACTCCTCCTTGATAAAATAGATATTTATATCTAATTTAATTTGAATATAAGGAATTATATTGTTTCAAATCTTCCCCTTGCACCAATTTGATATGCATTGGTACCATTGCTCTTGTATTGGAGGTTGAAGCAGGATTATATGCATTGGCAGGCCTATTGAAATTAGGCTAGCCTTGACCTCTACCTTGCCCATATTGTTGACCATATTATTTTTGGTATGGATAAATATTTTGATAGGAACCTTGTTACTTATTAGATTTCATATTTTGAGCCTCTAAGGCTAGGAATCTTACCCTCTAATCAATATCATCTTCTGCCTTCTTAGGAGTAGTCTTAGGTTTGGTATTTGCACTTAGAATTTGGGTAATGTTTGGAGTAACAACATGACCATTAGGTAACATAGGCATATAAAATATAGGAGGTAGATTTGTATATTTAATGAGACCATTATTATCTCTAATTTCAAGTTCATAGTTTATATAAGAGTGAAACCACCCATGGATGGAAGCATGATGGAAATATCAATACCAATGGATTTGAAGTATGTAGGAAAGATAAAGCTAGTAGGTGGTGTCATGGGAGGAGGAAACCTATGCCAAGTATTTTGGAATCTCTCATTGAGGTCATGAATTCTTTATTTAAGGTCTCTTTGGATCACATTGAGCTGATGTATGAGTGAAATGTGATCACTCTTGTCCTCAAATATTGAAGTTAATAACACTCTAAAGTCATCCCATGTCTTGATGCAACCACTGAGCAAAGCCCTATACAAATAAAGTGTTTTCCCTCTGAGGGATATGTAAAGGAGTCTAATTTAAATATTGACCTTAGTGGCATTATGGAAATTATATAAATTAGAGATATCCCTGATGTGGTCACTAAGAGTAACATGATTTTCATCATTGAATGTAGGAACACACTTTGTAGCATTCAGGTGAATGTCATCATAGGCATCAAGATGAATTTGATTTTTAGTGATAAAAGATGGGAATGCATTTTTCATAGCCATGTTTTCTTAAAGTTATTCCTCACTCGATTGGTCTTATTGGCTAGCAAAGTCCTCTTACACTTCAATGGGTAGATTAGACTAAGGGTACTGAACTTCAAGAGGAAGTTTAGGTTGAAGAGGTTCATTAATGGGATTGTAAACTCTACTAGAAGATAACCTAGTAAGGATAATGAAGTATGAGCACAAATATATGGAAAAAAAATGGTCTAAACCTATATATTACCTTGAATGCAGTTTCCAAATTTTGAGTAGCACACCAATATGCAGTTGATGTTGTCAACACCAATATTCACCTTGACAAGTTATCTTTAGGATAATGGGTCATACTAGGCATGCTAGAACTATTGGCACAAAATATATCACCATAGAGGTGGTTTTTTAGGACTAATATAATATTTTGGCAATGTTGGAATAATTTTAGGTATGTGGGTTACCTATAGGAGATGTAGACCTCTAGGTTTAAGGGCTAGCTCCTTGAATTTGATTCTAAATGCTTATCACCTACACTAATTAATTTCTTATGATAAAATGGATATAAGTTTACATTAAAATAAAATAATATAAATGGGTGATACACCATGAATATTTTTTAAATAACATCAAACTTCTATCACTAATAAACAAGACCTAAAAATTAGCTTTAAAGTCTTAGATGTTCTAACATTAATATTTTAATATAGAGGTGATTTGCATGATAAAACTCAAGGTAAGTGACCATAGTTTAGTTTTAGAATAAAATGACACTTGTACACTTTAAGGGATAAAAACACACTAGATACACTCTATATGACTTGTTATAATGAAAATGTCTTGCACCAAACATGAAAGGACAAGGAGAAGCAAAGATAAAAGCTTATCATTAAACCTCACTATTCATCACTTCACACACTTATAAAAGATGTATTTGGAAATCAAAACTATATTTCTTAAATTATTTAAAGGAAAATTACAACATCAAAATAGTAGTGTTTCACCATACCAGGAATGGTATTATCAAACAAGAGCCAAAATGGCTAGTACTTATAGAATTTGAGAGAGGAGAGAAGAGAATGAAGTCTAAGAGTAAAAAAATTGGTTTAAAGATGATATAAAGAGTTAAATATATATGATAATTAAGTATGAGACATACCATGCAAGGTTTACTTGGAAAAATGCCCCTCTAGGTCATGAAACTCTTCAATTTTGGCACAAGACTCTTTAACTTGCTCTTTAAAAATTGCCATCATCATTTGGCCTTCCTTGAATGTTACAAAATATAATAGGGATAGATGAGATAATTTAATTATTATGGAGGGATTAAAAATAGGCTCCAAAATTCATTTGATGTGTCTCTTGTTGTTCCCAAAATCAGCTACGCTCATTTTTAGAACAACCCCTATGAAACTTGTCCGTTTCATGTTTTTCACTCTAAGTTCATCTTTTGAGGCAAGTTTTTCTTGTTCTTGTGTTTGCTCACCTGGCATCATTCAAATTTTGTGACCTTCCCTTGTTGCATTTTCCCAAAAATATGAAAATTTTTACAATATTTATGTGGCTAGATGACAAATTTTCCCCTGTTTCTCTGAGTCAGTTATTTTTCTTGAGTTTACATGCAAGGGCGGCAAAATTCACCACTCTTGCATGTTGTTTTGTGTTTTCCATGCAAAGGAAACATTTTTTTCCACCCTTGCATCTATCATGAAAGAGCAAAAAAATTTGCCACCCTTGCACATTTTGTTGTGTTTTATGCAAGAGTGGAAAATTTTGCCACCCCTACATCTCCTTCCAACCTCCCATGCAAAGGCGATGAAATTCACCACCCCTGCACGATCTCAATTTTCATGCATGGCATTAATGGCCACACGTACCAAGTGGTTGGGGGTTATTTTTGCCCCCATTTAATCTCTTTTCTCCCTCTTTTTCTTCCATTCCTTCCTTGTTTCTCCTCTTCCCTGCCCCTGAGTGATCTAGCGAGCTAAAGGAAGTACATTTTCTTCAGATTGGAATGTCATTTCACGTTATTCTTCAGATAGGGTTTGGTTTTTGTTTTTGTTTTCCCTTCTCTTTTTATTATTATTATTTTTAATTTTATTCTAGGTTTAGTTTTTCTTTTGTTTTTCTTCTCCTCCATCCTTTTTCTCTCGACAAATGAGGTGTTCCAAGCCCCCCCTAACCGCGCCTTGACCCTCCTCTTTATACCCTTACCGTTTGACCATTTCACCTGTGTTAGGGTGGTGAATTTTTCCACCCTCACATTTTCCAAATACCTCCCTACCATGTGGAAGGGTGAAAAAAATTTCCTCCCTAACATAGTTCTCCAAACTTTGAACCAGGTACATTGGCAACAATTTTTGCTACCGATGCACATCTAAACTCTGAACCATGTGCATTGGTGGCAAAAATTTCTGCCAATGCACCTGACTTCCCCACCTCATGCAAGGGTGGCAATAATCACCACCCTTACATAAAACATCTATTTTTCACATGCATCGGCAACAATTTTTTTTGTCGATGCAAACCTTTCTAACCCAATGTGCATGAGCGGCAATTTTTGCTACCTATGCACAAAGACTTTCTTCAACATGTAAGGGTAGAAATTTTTTCCACCCTTGCATGCTTTCCTCCATTTAAAACCTAGCTCTAGGAAATTTTCATTTTTCTCATTTTTCGAGCTTGTTCCCCTTTCCTTTCACTTTTCAACCTGCTCACGCCTCAGCCCTTTTAAGCACATTTCCCTAGTCATGATCACCCAACGTGTAATTTTCCCAGATTGCCAATATTTCCCCTAATTGCATGATCATGACTCTTATCACAGTTTCTCCTCAATATCCTTATTCATCAACATACTTTCAACAAAGGCTCATCCCGATGACTGAATTTTCTCCAAAGAAGTTGAAGATGATGAAGTACCATTATCAAGGTGTTTTCCCAATCACCTCGGTCACTTTTAATGTTGACGACATTAAGGATATAGAAATCGGGCACATAGATATGTCTAAGTTCATAGAGAGAACTGAGGTGAAAAATCTAAGCTCTAAAATGAAGAGGATAATTGAGAGCAATATCCATCTAGTCTCCTCTTTTCCTATGGTGGCACATCACATAGAGTTCATCCTCTAGTGCGCCCAATTCTACAACAAAGATACTAGAGCTGTGTTAGATGTTGTGGCAACATAGTAATTTGACTGGACCCTGAGTTCATTGATAAAGTTTTCATGTGCCCTCCTGCTACTGAAGTATTACTGATCAACTTCGTCGAAGCACAAAAGGAATATGACAAAGATCTTGAGAAGGTGAAGAAGGTGATCAACAATAGATGGCTTAAAACTCTCAAAGCCAACTTGTCCAGATGGACACATAACTTT
The DNA here is from genome assembly GCA_037957365.1 of Torreya grandis. NCBI lineage: Eukaryota > Viridiplantae > Streptophyta > Pinopsida > Cupressales > Taxaceae > Torreya > Torreya grandis. The sequence goes on from JARHVA010002647.1 coordinate 1,599,000, forward strand.
TTGAGGAGTGATTTTATTGAAGAAGTTGGTAACTTGATTACTCTTCTTAATAGAGTATGAGGTTTACCATCTTCTTCTCAATTTCATGAATGGATGTATCCCTTCATCAAGATAATCCTCCAGGGGAAACAAGTCATTTTTTGGGGTGAACAGATCAACAATGCTCTACATGAGCAATTGATAAAGGTGTCTACTACTTCAAAGTTATATATGACTTCATACCTAGTGTACATTGCAGCGTCAATGAGAACCTTCCCAAGTTTGACGTCAGAGGGAGATAAAAAAACCACCCTTGTATATCAATATTACCCTCAGTTGACATTGAAGGGTTCAATCCATCATTTTAAGAGGGTGAATGATGTTTTTTTGCAATATTTTGGTGTCTTTTTAACCCTTAATTAGAACAGAAGAGAGTGTCAGATGAAGCTTGGACCATTATAAATGACTTTGGCTGTATGTTCTTACAGTTCCCTTCTTTTTTCTATTTGTGGGTTGGCTTTTTCCAAGGCTATCCCTATATGCTCCCTATATTTCCTTCAGATAAATTGGTCTTGATGGAGATATGTAGGTAAATTATTGTCATACACAATAAGCAGATGGAACTTAAGAAACCCAAATTTAGGTTCCCCATTAAAATTGGTAGGTACTCAATATTGACTGCTGCAAAAGCTAGGGCAATGGAAACTGAAATGCAACTTGTCACCATGAAGCATTTCAAAAGAAGGCCCAATTTTGACTACAGAGGTGTCAAATACATGATCAGGAGGAAGACTCTGTTCCATGAGCCCATGATTGAAGATGTCTAGATAGATTTAAGGATAACAGAAGATATCAGGAAGATGGACTACAACAGACTATCTCTTGAACAAATAGAGTATCTAGGGCTCACTGATATTCCTCCAAATCTAGTAGATGATAGAGATCTGGTTAATAATAGATATCTTACTGAACAAGTTGCTAACTCTCCTCTTCTTCTGATCTAATGGTCTTAAAAAGAGTTGAGCTCTTTGAGGATGAGATTCAAACCAATATTGGCTAACACCAATGATTAGTTAAAAAAAGGGGATCACATTAAAAGAATTCATCACGAGATCAGAGGCCAAATTCCAAGAAGAGACAAGGAGGAGAGCAAAAAATAGAACAAAGAATAAAAGCAATATTCCTTCTCCTTCTAGGCCCCATAAGCCTAGAATCATTTTTGTATCAAAGAAATCAAAAGTTGTAGAGAAAGAGCTAGATACAATAGATATGGAGGTTGAGAAACAAAGTGCCCAGGAACAAGTGACAGAATAGATGGAAACAGATGATAGGCCTACAAGTCAACAGGGAATAGAAACTCTATCTCCAAAAGAGGGGGTGTAGCCAGTCGTAGGAATTTATTCTTCTCCACCCCACTCACCTATCGCAACTCCACCTATTTCTCCCATCAGTATTCCCTCTTTTGGAGTCACCTCTCCTTCTAGAGTTATTTTTGGTGACCTTCAAGGCACTTATAGAGATGTTCTTCATTCATCAAGATCCATCCCCAGTCTATCATCTCCTTCTTTCAACATCAGAGATAGTTCCACCTTTGACCATTTAGTGGTAGGTGTAGTTTTGTCTGATACTATGCCCACTACACCCGTTGTTCCTACTAGTACTGCAGGTGCTACCCTAGTGACACCAACCACAGGGACTGTTGCTAATGTAAGTGCTTCTGCTCTCCCACCTTGGTTGTCAACTTTCATGCCCAAAAGGAAAAATCAAGCCATCTCTCTAGATGAATTTGACTTTGGTAAAATAGTACCAGTGAAAGCTAAGACCCCAAAGAAGCCAAAAATCCTTTTAAAAATGATTGGAGATAAGGGGCACAAATTTTTGGAGATAGCCAAAACCCCACAGGATGAGACCCTTGAGAATTTTGATATGAAAAACTACTCCATTTCTCAAGTTGAGTTAGGAAAAATAGCTCATGAGGGCACCAAGAGTGATTTGAAATTTGTGATGGATATTATGGTCTAAAAATTTGACAGAGAAAGAGAACTGAAAGATCATTACAAAGCAAAGGTGGAACAATTGACCACAATGATCAGGAGATTCATTTTTTCTCCAGAAGTGGTAACTCTAGAGGTTTTATCCATAGATGATCCTATAATATAGAAAGTAGACAAGACTTATCTAAAGGGAAAAGTACTTGAATATTACCTAGATAAGATGCATGCATAGGGGATTTCCTTGTTTATAGAGGTGGCTAAGAAGACAGGTAAATGAAGAAAATGAGAACAGAGTTAGAAAACCTTATCAATAGTATTTCTCAAGATATTAAAAGCACTAATAAATATCTTAGCAAATGGACAAAGATGAAAGTGCTAAAAAAATGTACCCTAGTATCAAACAATGTCATTACCGATAGAGAATCTTATATTGAAATTAAAGAATCACTGATATATAGGATTTGGCTACTTAAGGAACTGATCGGTGACCTCGAATCTTCTAAGGATGCCAGTGAAGAAAGTGACACTAGTCTGTTGAACAAATTGGAGTCGCCTTGCAGACTCACCTCTCAAGACAACCAATTCATTTCAAGAGAAAGTGATTTAGGAGTTTGAGAGTATGATTTGAAAGGAATTCAAGGAGAAAGCATTCTCAATGGCTTTAGTGGATAATATCTTAGATAATCAGTTAACTCTGGACAATCTAAGAACTAGATTAACCAGTCACGCCAAGTCAATCACAGTAGTGAGAGATGCTACGGTTAGAGCTAAGATGATCTTCAAAAATACTATTGTGCTAGACAGTATTGGAATACAGGCATCTATCACCAAATACGATGCTCATCAAAAGAAGGCTGGTGACAAAAGTTGAACTATTCTTCCATACTTTATTCTTCATTCTTCTCATGCACTTTGTAATTGACTTAGGACATTTTCACATGTACTTTTTTTATGTGTAAATACATGTAAAAATATGGAAAAGTCCCAAAGTCAATGGAGACTCATATTTGACTAGGTTTTAATTTTTAAGTCTTTTCTCAATTTTGAAAGCTTTTCCCTATATATATAGAGGGAGCCTCTTTTGTAAATGATATTTTTGATAATTGAAAGAAAAAACTTTGTTAAAATTGAGACGCTTTCTGAGACTTAGATCTCAGCTTGTAAATCACATTTTCTTGAATGAATGAGAAGCAGGTTATTTTCAGACTTTGTGTTGAAATAATTTGTGTTACTTAGGAGATCATTCTTATGTTCTCTTTCTTAATAATCTCTCATCTATTTGATTAAATAAGCAAATTTTATGTAGAAATTATCTGAAGATATTTTGAAGGATATAGAAATACTTTGAGCTACTTTTATCCTTTGTGATCTTTTTATCTATTATAGTTTTAGGTGAAGACTTTGAGCTCCACTTCGCTCTACTATTACGTACACTTTGAATCAATAAGGGAAGCAATGAAAGACTTTGTGATTTCATGGGTTTCTCGTAGACCTATTTACTATCCAAGAAGATTTTTTGCTATTTGTTGAACATTATTTCTAAAGGAAGAGGAATGTTTTTAGTCATAAACTAGGATTTCTCTTTTGCTCTGTAAACATCATCTCTAAAAAAAGAGAGATGGATGGTGTTATCCTACCCTGAGTATTATTTTTTGCTTATATATATATATATATATACATATACATACATATAGCATATAAGTAATTTATAGAGAACATCCCCTTGATGAGAGGAGAGATTTATCTCATTAAGATGTGGTAAACCCACACTTTTTTCTGTATAAATCTCCTTGTACTGTGCTTGATATACCCATTTTTCCATCAGTTACTTATCAAAAAAATATTCACCCAACAGCTTTTGGTGACTCTGTTGAGGACGTTACGTGCAGTCTAAAGCCCCAAGATTCAAATTGAAGCAGTTCCTATCCTTATCCATTTCTATTTTATATCCATTTCTATTATATAGCCTTATTCATACTTTGATAGCTCCACACTCTACTGGAAATGAACACGCACTTTGAAGCCTCAAGCTTCAAACTGAGGCCTTTCTAGTCCTTCAATTTACACTCTGGTAGATCTACCATATACACAAAGTCAAAGAGTACAAGGTATTGTTGATCCTGTATTCGAGTTGGTGTGATGAACTAATTTTGAGATTTCTCCTCCACCATCTCGCCTTCAGTGAACTAGGAGTTTTCCTCCTACCAACATCAGATCTCCCATACCTGGTGAAGCTTCTAGTCTCAGTACTAGTAGGGTTTTGTCTATACTTACCCCACCAAGATTTTTTATTCCACCATTTAATCGACATATCATGGTAGTTCAAGGCCCTTGGGGTAACTCCTTCAGTCCTCTCAATCTAGCCCCACCTTTACATAAACTACCTCATAGTTCAAGAAAGAATTTCCCCAAATTTTATGGCGATGGGAAGGTTCATCCTGATGAACATATTTTTGCCTTCTCTATAGCATGTGGTGTGATAGGTGTGGAATATAAAGATATAGCGGTGAGATTTTTTTTATTAACTTTACAAGGCACTGCCATGGACTAGTTTTACCACCTTCAAGCTTAAACTATAACTGATTGGAATATGCTCAAGGTCAAGTTTGAGGCTAGGTTTAAATGTGCTAAAGATGCACATGCCTTGTTAGCTCAGATTACGCAAATGAAGAAGGAACCTCATGAGCCCATGTGAGGCTTCATTTCTAAATTCAATAAGCTAAAGAACTAAATTCCTATGATCACTCAACCAATTCCAGAGAATCTCAAGTGCTTTTTCATCAACTCTTAACTTCCTGAAGTAAGTTTTCTATTGAGACAGGCTAGTCCTATGGATCTCACTATAGCTCAAAATTTAGCTACTGAGATTAAGGATGATCTTATTCTGGTAGGTAAGATTAGAAAAGATTATAATAAAAATAAATTTTCTTCATCTGTTGAAGGTGCTTCCACGAGCACCATAGATCTTATGGTGCAAAAGTTGATGAATGAACTGCTAGCCTTGAAAAGACAAATGGCCCAAGGTATTTTTGCTCCTCCTTATCGAGATATGCTAAGAAGGATGTTTCCCAATCAGTCATATCAAGGCAATGCTACCAAAAATCAAGGGCAACCAAATCGCCTCCCTCCCCCACATGAGAAGCTTGCCATTGAAGTAGCACTTTCTAAATTAGTAATTGGTTACCTTGAAGCTAAACAAGATTTCTCATTCCAACCTAAGTTGGACCAAGAGGATGATGCTAATCTCTTTCCTGAACAGGAAGAAGAATTAGCTAGAGACTCCAATATTGGTTTCCTAGATTATCAAGATGAAGCTAAAAGCAAGGGAGAAGTGTTTGATGGATCCTACATTATTTTTACCAGGTCCCAAAACTAGTCAGCTCAACAAGCTGATAAAGAAAAAGAGAAGAACCTCAGCTGATAGTTTCTATTTTTAAATGAGGGAATTCATTGCCTTTCCAATCAAAGGACTTGATGACTAATAAGAAAGTAAGTACTTCAAACCATCTCATACCTTCTACTTCTATCTCTCAGACCGGTGCCATACCCACTAAAGATCAGGATGATGGGCTCCCTCCCTCTATCTCTAGCTCATTTCAATTATTTGATATAATTAATCATGCCAAAAAGACCAAGATTCAAATGACTGAGATTGAGTACTTGCGAGCTAATCCTAAACAGTCTGATAGGCTAGTTGAATACGTGAAAAGTAAAACTACCCCTATAGGACAAGATTTTCCAAAGGTGACTCATGATTCCTCCAAGAAAAAATCCACCAAAATAATCTTGTCATTACTCCTCTTATCACCCTAGGAAAATAGAACCTTTCTATTTTTCTCTATTGATAAATGGTCATAAATTGAGTAATTGTATAATAGACTCTGGAGCTTTTGATAATGTTATGCCTACCAAAGCAGCAGATTCTCTTGGTCTTACTTTGACTAAGACTTTTGGGAGGTGTTTCTATATGGGAAACAAGCAAGTCTCACTCTTGGGCCAAATCAAAAATGCCCAATATGCATTTGTGGCTTTTACAGAGAAGAGAATTAAAATAACGGTCCTGGTGGCCGATGTTCTAGCCTCTTATGGCATTCTGCTTCGGCACAATTTTTTCAAAGATGCAGGTGGAGAATTGAATATGGATCTGTCTGAAGCAAGGATACCTGTTAAAGGTGTTATGAATAAATTTCTCCCTGAGAAAGAGTCAAAATATATAATCACCCAAACATCTGATCTCGAAGCCCAAATTTTACTTGAATCATCGAGAATGGGTAATTATTTCTTGACTATTGAAGATGTTTTCATCTCATCAGATGAAAGTCTGTTTGGTGACAATTCAAGAAATTAGATGCAAAGTCAGAAAAAATGTCAAAATAAAATTTAGATAATAAAAGATCTTCCCTGAATAATGAAGAGAAGTTTTTGAAAGGATCAAATTTTGATAATGTTTGGATTTTAGAATTTGATGGCAGTTATTTTTCTACCAAACTGGAGCTGGAATTGTTTTGATCTCTGCTCAAGGAGAAATTTTTCTTTATTCATATAAACTGTAGTTCAATAATACCAGTAATACTATTGAGTATGAGTCTTTGTTGCTTGGGTTGAAAGTTGCTCATTCTAAAGGTATTAAGGTCTTTCACACCCTTGGAGATGTTGAACTAGTATTTTTTCAGGTAAAGAATCTATACCAGACAAAAAAATGAAAGATTGTGACACTATCGCAATCTTGTGTGGGATTGTATTGAAAACTTTGATGCTTTCAATATTTTTGCTATGCTGAGAGAGTGTAATGACTGTGCAGATTCATTAGCTATCTCCACAACCATCATGGTTTCTCATAAAGACTTCAAAGGAGACAAGTACACTATCAAGTTGATCTTTTAACCAAGTGTACTTGATAATGCCAGTCATTGGTAGTTGTTTAACAATGACAATCAAATCATTGATTCTCTAGAAAATATTGATAGCTTTGAAGATCTTTATTTTGAAGGAAGTGAATCTCCACCACAGGAATCAATTTTTGAAGTAAATTCTCAAACTAGTGAAGAGTTCCTTTAACTCAAGGGAAATAAAATTCCAAAAAGTTTGGTTTCTCTTGAGAAATTATTTCATAAGCAGGACAGATGTGTCAAGCAGTGACAAGTGGATTCAAGTTCCTCCAAAGAGTTTGATAAAATAAATTTAAGTACAGAAGAGAATCCCAAATGGTCAACATTGGAAATTGCTGCACTTTTGATGAAAATCTCAAATTTGCTACTCTTCTTCACCATTACATTGATGTTTTGGCATATTCTTATGATGATTTGAAATCTCTCAAGCCTGAAGAAATTCGACATGAAATTCCTCTTAAGGTTAGGTCATTGCCTTATAAGCAAAAAAAAAGGCAATACAATCCCAAAATATTAGGTACCATCTTTTTCAAGATCCAGAAAATGCTGAATGCAAGAATTAATTTTCCAATCCATCATTCCACTTGGATTGCTAACATAGTTCCTATGAGAAAAAAGAATAATTTTTTTTGTATATGTGTCGATTTTAGAAACTTAAATTAGTCATCTTTAAATGATAACTATCTTCTACCCATCATGGAGTAAGTTCTTTAGACAGTGACTAGTTCAGAAATGTTATCAATGCTAGATAGTTTTTCTAGGTACAATCAAATAGAGGTCAATGAAGCAGATCAACATAAGACTGCTTTCACCATGCCTTGTGGCACTTTTGCATATTGAAGAATCTATTTTGGCTTGATAAATGCTGGTGCCACCTTCTAGAGAGAAATAGACCTTAATTTTAAAGATGAAATGGGTAAATTCATTGTAGTATACCTAGATGATTTAACATTTTTTTCTAAGCATTGCCCTGACCATATGCACTATTTGCAACAAGTGCTGGAACGGTACCACTAGAATGGCATTTATTTAAATCCCAAGAAGTCTATTTTTGGAGTAATAGAGGAGAAACTTCTCAGACACATTGTATCCCAAGAAGGCATAAAGATTGACTTAGAAAGGGTCAAGTCCATCTAGGAACTTACTTTGCCCACAAGTAAGACTGTAGTTCACTCTTTCTTCAGAAAAGTGAATTTTTTACAAAGGTTCATCCCCGATTTTGCTGAAAAGTCTCACCATATTGTAAACATGATGAAGGGAAAGACCACTTTTAGTTGAACTGAAGAAGGCAAATTGGCATTTTGAGATATCAAGACAGTTATTACCCATGCCCCAATTTTGATTTGTCCAGACTATAACAAGGATTTCACAATATATAGTTATGATTATGAGCACACACTTTCAGTAATTTTGGTTCAATAGAACCAAGAAGGTGTGGAATCTCCTATTTCTTTTATGAGCTATCATCTCAAAGCTCATGAGCTAAAGTACTCAAACATGGAGAAGCATGCTTATGCAGTGGTAAAGGTAGTGAAACATTTCTGCTTCTACATTTTGAATTCACACACTATTGCCCTAGTTACTAACACCACAGTCAAATCCATATTAACTTAGCAAGAGTTTGGAATAAAAAGAGCCAATTAGATTACCAAAATCTAGGAGTTTGATCTAGTCATCAAACCAATGAAGCTGGTGTGAGGAAAGGGCCTATACCAATTGATTGCTAAAAACATACTAGAAGAAATAGAGCATGGAGAAGAAGGAATTGAAGACATACCAATAGTCCTCTTCGTCTCCACCATGAATGAGTGGTATTCAAATATTGCTCATTTCCTTACTTATGGTGAGTGTCCTGCTCACCTATCTCATAAAGAAAGGAAGACTATTAAATTGAAAGATACCAATTTTGTCCTCTAGGACAATGGCCTGCATAAGAGGAACCTTGATGGAGTGTTCATTTGTTGCATGGATAAAGAGCAGCAGAACCAACTTTTGAAGTCCTTCCATAATCTGGCCTATGGAGGACATTTTTCTGCTCTTGTAACTGCCCATAAGATTTTGTGAGCTAGGTATTACTAGCCTACTCTATTTTAGGATGCATACAAATGGGTATGAATATATGAGCTATGCCAACAATTCATTGGAAAACCCAAGTTAACTGCTCTGCCCCTCAAGCTAGTGGTCATAAAAGAGCCATTTTAGTAATGGGGGATTGATTTCATTGGTGTTGTAAATCCATCTTCAAGTGTTAGACATGATTATGTCCTCGCAGCCATAGATTACTTTACCAAGTGGGTGGAATCTAATCCAACCAAGCATGCTACTTCAGAAGTAGTGTGCAATTTCCTTAAGGAAAACATCATTTCTAGGTTTGGGGTCCCAACCAAGATTGTCACAGACAATGCAACTTTTTTCTCTTCCGAGAAGATTACTCAGTTCTATTTTTACTATGGGATTACCCTCTCCCACACTTTTGATTATTTTCCACAAGGGAATGGCCAAGCAAAATTGAGCAACAAGAACCTGGTGACCATCATCAGGAAGTTGGTGGATGACAACCAATGAACCTGGCACAAAGCATTAGTTGATGCTTTATGGGCAAATAGAATTACACCCAAAAGAACAATTGGTATGTCACCTTTCCAAAAATTTTATGGTCTCAATGTTGAGATACCAATCACTCTGGAATTACCAGCATTGAAATTGGCTAAGGCAATCAAAGATCAAACATATGAAAGATCCATCGATAAGAGGATCATGTGCTTGACTGAGTTGGATGAACAACAAACTATGGTGGTGGACCGAATTACTGTGCTTCAGAGTCTGGTGAATAAGTTCTTTGACTAGAAATTAAAAAACTATGATTTCCAGATTAGAGATCATGTCCTATTATGGGACAAAAGAAGAGAGCCAAATGTAATACATGGTAAATTTGAATCCCTCTGGAGGGGCCTTTTTACTATTCATCAGCACAATGGTGAAAAAAGTTTCCTGTTGAAGTATCAAGATGGCACTTTCTTTTCTCTACCTCACAATGGGCATCATCTGAAGCACTTCAATTTTTGAACTATCATATAGGATCATCTGTACATATGTTTATTTGTATAGTCTTTAGTTCTATTTTTTGTGCTTTTAATTTTTGTTTTTGGTGCCTTTCTTTTTGGGTAGCTTGACTCCATGGCCCAATGGCTTGGATGAAGGCACTTAGAGACTGGTTTTTACTCCCATTGATCAGTTCAATCAATGGAAGTTCCCCAACAAGAGCTAGTTGTTGTTCCTAAAATTAGCTATATTCATTTTTGAAACAACCCCTATGAAACTTGTCTATTTCATATTTTCACTCTAAGTTCATCTTTTAAGGTAAATTTTTCTTATTCTCATGTTTGATCAACTGGAATCATTCAAATTTCATGATGTTCCCTTGTTGCATTTTCCCAAAAATGTGAAAATCATCACAATCTTGATGCATCCAGATGACAAATTTTCCCCCATTTCTCTGAGTCAGTTATTTTTCTTGAGTTTACATGAAAGGGTAGTGAAATTCACCACTCTTGTATGTTGTTTTGTGTTTTCCATGCAAAGGTGGCATTTTTTGCTGCCCTTGCATTTATCATGCAAGAGCGGTGAAATTAGCCACCCTTGCATATTTTGTTGCATTTCATGCAAGAGCATCAAATTTTGCCACCCCTGCATCTCCTTCCAAACTCCCATATAGTGGCAGTGAATTCTGCCATCCCTGCACGGTCTTATTTTTCACACATGGCATTAATGGCCACATGCACAGAGTGGTTAGGGGCAAATTTTTCCCCCATTTAATCTCTTTTCTCCCTCTTTTTCTTCCATTCTTTCCTTGTTTCTCCTCCTCCCTGCCCCTGAGTGATCTAGCGAGCTAAAGGAACCACGTTTTCTTTTGATTAGAGTGTCATTTCATGTTATTCTTCAGGTAGGGTTTATTTTTTGTTTTTGTTTTTGTTTTCCCTTCTCTTTTTATGTTATTTTTATTTCTTTTCTTCTAGGTTTAGTTTTTCTTCTATTTTTATTCTCCTCCCTCCTTTTTCTCCTAACAAATGAGGTGATCCAAGCCCCCCCTAACCACGCCTCAAACCTCCTCTTTCTACCCTTCCCATTTAGCCATTTAACCCGTGTTAGGGCAAAAAATTTTTCCACCCTCACATCTTCCAAATACCTCCCTACCATGTGGAAGGGCGGAAAAAATTATTGCCCTAACACAGTTCTCCAAACTTTGAACCAAGTGCATTAGTGGTAGTTTTTGCCACTGATGCACATCCAAACTCCAAACCATGTGCATTGGTGGCAAAAATTACTACCAATTCACTAAAATTCCCCACCTCATGAAAGGGTGGCGATAATTTCTGCCCTTACATGAAACATCTATTTTTCACATGCATCGGTAGTGATTTTTGTCAGTGATGCAAACCTTTCTAACCCAATGTGCATGGTCAGTAATTTTTGCCACCTATGCACAAAGACTTTCTTCAACATGCAAGGGTTGTAATTTTTGCCGCCCCTACATGCTTTCCTCTGTTTAAAACTTAACTTTGAGAAATTTTTATTTTTCACATTTTATGAGCCCACTCCCCTTTCCTTCTACTTTTCAACTTGCTCATGCCTTAGCCCTTTTGAGTGCATTTCCCTAGTCATGATCACCTAATGTGCAATTTTCTTAGATTGCCAATAGTTCCCCTAATTGTGCAATCATGATTCTTATCGTAGTTTCTCCTCAAGATCCTTTGTCAACATACTTTTGACAAAGGCTCATCTCAATGACTAAAGTTTCTCCAAAGAAGTCAAAGATGATGAAGTAACAGTATCAAGGTGTTTTCCCAATCACCTCGGTCACTTCTAATGTCGATGACATTAGGGATACAAAAATTGGGCACGTAGATATGTCTAAGTTCATAGAGAGAACCAAGGTGAAAAATTTGAGCTCAAAAATGAAGAGGATAATTGAGAGAAATATCCATTTGGTCTCCTCTTTTCTTGTGGTGGCACATCACATAGAGTTTGTCCTCTAGTGTGCCCAATTCTACAACATAATACCAAAGCTGTGTCAAATTCTAGTGGCAACATAGTAATTCAACTAGACCCTAAGTTCATCGATAAAGTTTTCATGTGCCTTCCTACTACTGAAGTATTGAAGATCAACTTCATCAAAGCACAAAAGGAATATGACAAAGATCCCAAGAAGGTGAAGAAGGTGATCAATAATAGATGGCTTAAAACTCCCAGAGTGAACTTGTCTAGATGGCCATGGAACTTTTTGAGGAGTGACTTTATAGAAGAAGTTGGTGACTTGATTACTCTTCTCAGTAGAGTATGAGGTTTACCATCTTCTTCTCAATTTCATGAATGGATGTATCCCTTTATCAAGATAATACTTCAGGGGAAACAAGTCATTTTTTGGGGTGAATAGATTAGTAATGATTTGCATGAGTAATTGACAAAGGTGTCTACTACCTCAAAGTTATATATGACTTCGTACTTAGTGTACATTACAACTTTAATGAGAACCTTTCCAGGTTTGACATCAGAGGGAGATAGAAAAACCACCCCTGTATATCAATATTATCCTCAATTGACATTGAAGGGTTCAATCCATCATTTTAGGAGGGTGAATGACACTTTTTTGAAGTATTTTTGTGTCTTTTTAACCTTTAATTAGAATAGAAGAGAGTGTCAAATGAAGCTTGGACCATTGTAAATGACTCTAGTTGTATATTCTTACAGTTCCCTTCTTTTTGCTATCTGCAGGTTGGCTTTTTTGAGTCTATCCCTATATGCTCCCTAGATTTCCTTCAGATAAATTGGTCTTAATGGAGCTATGTAGGCAAATTATTGTCATACACAATAAGCAGATGGAACTTAAGAAACTCAGCTTAGGTTCTCCATTGAAATCGACAGGTACTCAATATTGACTGTTGCAAAAGTTAGGGCAATGGAAACTAAAATTCAACTTGTCATCATGAAGCATTTCAAAAAAAGTCCCAATTTTGACTATAGAGGTGTCAAAGACATGATTAGGAGGAAGACTTAGTTCCATTAGCCCATGATCAAAGACGTCTAGATAGATTTAAGGATAGCAGAAGATATTTAGGAAGATGGACTACAACAGACTATCTCTTGAACAAATAGAGTATCTGGGGCTCACTGATATTCCTCCAAATATAATAGATGATAGAGATTTGGTTAATAGTAGATATCTTACTGAACAAATTGCTAACTCTCCTCTTCTTCTAATCCAATGGTCTCAAAAAGAGTTTAACTCTTTGAGGATGAGATTCGAACCAATATTGGCTAACACCAATGATTGGTTAGCAAATAAGGGGATCACATTAAATGAATTCATCACGGGATCAGAGGTCAAATTCCAAGAAGAGACAAGGAAGAGAGTGGAAAATAGAATAAAGAATAAAAACAATGTTCCTTCTCCTTTTAGGCCCTATAAGCCTAGAATCATTTTTGTATCAAAGAAATCAAAAGTTGTAGAGAAAGAGCCAGATACAACATATATGGAGGTTGAGAAACAAAGCACCCAAGAACAAGTGAGAGAATAGATGGAAACAAATGATAGGCCTGCAGGTCAATAGGGAACAAAAAATCTATCTCCACAAGAGGGGGCGTAGCCAGTCATAACAATTTCTTCTTCTCTACCCCACTCACCTGTCGTAACTCCTTCACCTATTTCTCCCATTAGTATTCCCTCTTCTAGAGCCACCTCTCCTTCTAGAGTTATTTTTGGCAACTCTCAAGGCACTTCTAGAGATGTTCTCCATTCATCAGGATCCATCCCTAGTCTATCATCTCCTTATTTCAACATTGGAAATAGTTCCACCTTTGACCATTTAGTGGTAGGTGTTGTTTTTCCTGATACTATGTCCACTATGCCCATTGTTCCTACTAGCAGTGCAGGTGCTACCCCAATGATACCAACCACATCGGCTGTTGCTAATGTAAGTGCTTCTGGTCTCCCACCTTGGTTGTCAACTTTCACACCCAAAATGAAAAAGCAAACCATCTCTCCAAATGACTTTGACTTCAGTAAAATAGTACTTGTGAAAGCTAAGACCCCCAAGAAGCCAAAAATCCTTTCAAAAATGATTGGAGATAAGGGGCACAAATTTTTGGAGATAGCCAAACCCCCATAAGATGCGACCCTTGAGAATTTTGATATGAGCAGCTACTCCATTTCTTGAGTTGAGTTACGGAAAATAACTCATGAGGGTGCCAAGAGTGATTTGCAATTCGTGATGGATATTATGGTCCAGAAATTTGACAGAGAAAGAGAAATGAAAGATCATTACAAAGCAAAGGTGGAATAATTGACCACAGTGATCAGGAGATTCACTTTTGCTCTAGAAACGATAACTCCAAAGGCTTTCTCCATAGATGATCCTGTAATCTAGAAAGAAGAAAAGACTTATCTAAAGGGAAAAGTACTTGAATATTACCTAGATAAGATGCATGCACAGGGGATTTCCTTGTTTACAGAGGTGCCTGAGAAGATAGGTAAAATGAAAAAAATGAGAACAGAGTTAGAAGACCTTATCAATAGTATTTCTCAAGATATTGAAAGCACCAATAAATATCTTAGAAAATGGACAGAGATGAAAGTGCTAAAAAAATTTACCCTAGTATCAATTTACGTTATTGCTAATAGAGATTCTTATATTGAAATTAAAGAATCACTGATATACAGGATCTGGGTACTTAAGAAACTGATCAGCGACCTTGAACATTCCAAGGATGCCAGTGAAGAAAGTGACACCAGTCTATTAAACAAATTGGAGGAGTTGCCTTGCAGAATCACCTCTCAAGACAACCAATTCATTTCAGTGGAGGAAATGATTTAGGAGTTTGAGAGTATGATCCAAAATCAATTCAAGGAGAAAGCATTCTCAATGGCTTCAGTGGATAATATCTTAGATAATCAATTAACTCTAGACAATATGAGAACTAGGTTAATCAGTCATGCCAAGTCAATCATAGCAGTGAGAGATGTTATGGTTAGAGCTAATATGATATTCAAAAATACTATTATGCCAGATAGTATTAGAATACAAGCATCTATCACCATGTATGATGCTCATTAGAAGAAGGCTAGTGACAAAATTTGAACTATTCTTCCATACTTTCTTCTTCATTCTTCTCATGCACTTTGTAATTGACTTAGGACATTTACACATGTACTTTTTTTATGTGTAAATACATGTAAAAATCTAGAAAAGTCCCAAAGTCAACAGAGACTCATCTTTGACTAGGTTTTAATATTTAAGTCTTTTCTCAATTTTGAAAGCTTTTTCCTATATATATATAAAGGGAGCCTCTTTTGTAAATGATCTTTTTGATAATTGAAAGCAAAAACTCTGCTAAAATTGAGATGCTTTCTGAGACTTAGATCTCAACTTGTAAATCATATTTTCTTGAATGAATGAGAAGCAAGTTATTTTCAAACTTTGTGTTGAAATAATTTGTGTTACTTAGGAGATTGTTCTTATGTTCTCTTTCCTAATAATCTCTCATTTGTTTGAGTAAATAAGCAATGTGTATGTAGAAATTATTTGAAGACATTCTGAAGGATATAGAAAGACTTTGAGTTGCTTTTATCCTTTGTGATATTTTTATCTGTTGTAGTTTTAGGTGAAGACTTTGAGCTCCACTTCGATCTACTATTACGTATGCTTTGAATCAATGAGGGAAGCAACAAAAGACTTTGTGATTTCATGGGTTTCTTGTAGACCTAGTTACTACCCAAGAAGATTTTCTACTATTTGTTGAACATTATTTCTAAAGGAAGAGGAATGTTTTCAGTCATCAACTAGGATTTCTCTTTTGCTCTGTAAACATCATCTCTAAAAAAAGAGAGATGGATGGTGTTATACTACCTTGAGTATTATTTTTTTCTTTTATATATATATATATATATATATATATATATATAGTATATAAGTAATTTATAGGGAACCTCCCCTTGATGAGAGGAGAGATTTATCTCATTAGGATGTGGTAAACCCACACTTTTTGCCATATAAATCTCTTTATACTATGGTTGATATACCCATTTTTCCATCAGTTGATTGATGACAAAATATTCACCCAACATCTCTCATCATTAATATTTTTTTGGCTAAGTGTTTTTATTGCCTGCAGTCATAATCACCCTTCTTTCACTCACCCTTCACACTTGGCACCAAGGTGTGATTTATTTTATCAAATCAATACATAAAATGGATATTATGAAAAATTTAAAGGGTCCCCATATCTCTATATTCATTACGTATACCTTAAAATTCCTCCCACTTAGAGTTTTCACTGTCTCACTTTGTGATCATTCTTTGTTCACTATGCCAGTTTGGACTGGCTGAGATGGAGGTGTTAGTATAGACAATGTTGAACTCTTATAAAGTAAAAAATGGATATTATAGGTTAGGTTATGTCCCATTATTCCTCCCAAATTCATTTTCATCCTTTTAAACCTTTTTTTACCTATAAAACACCAAAAACTATCAAGAAAACTAGTTTTACACCTTGTCCGTACAAGCAAGGTAGAACTCAATCTGATGGGAAGGATCCATGGATATTTTTATACAATACAAAATCAATTTAATACAAAAAATATTCTATTTTTATTCCTTTCCTTCTTCATCTTTCCAATCGGGTCTTTATCAAGGGTTTTAGAGGGTTTAGAGTAGTTTCCACCCTTAAGGATTGTTCATTAACATTTGAAATTAGAACCTTGAACAAATCCCACTAGATAATTTTTTGAGACCCTCTTAAACTTATCTTGTATGCTTATGTTCACATTCTAAGCCTCCATATAGGTGTGAATTCTAAACTTGCCTTCTTGAACTCTCCTTCATATTTAACATACCCTATCATGATTCTAAGCCAAAAAATGGCACATTCATGGATTTATCTACAAATAAAAGGCTCAAACACACCTTAAATATACCCATTACCATGTTCCAATTATTTTTAATGTTCACATATCCTTATAAATATTTTTATACCCTCATTAAGTAGTAAGCCTAGTCTATGTCTAGTAGGAGTTAACTACATACCTATGGGTTTAGGTCACCTTGTTTGGTTTTTAACACATGTGGGGTCTTATTTATGATTTTTCATGCTGATAAAAAGTTTATACACATTTATTATGGTTTCCCATAGTATTAAACTCACCTTCCTACCATTTGATTGCTAAACTTGCAGGTTACACCTCTCTGAGAGTGATCTCTATCTGAGACATAATACATGGCATATACCTTATTGTCTCATGAAAATAAAGGTTTTTAGAGGCTTCAATAGATCCTAGGGACCATATGTACAAAATTTCAGGTTTTTATCACATAATTATCACCTCTAAACCTTCCAAAACCTAAGATAGACCTTTAGAATGTTGTCTATGTGTAGGATTCTGAGTACTAACTGTAAGTTATTGTGTATGGATTCATCCATATTCTATTTACATGCCTTGATAATTTAATATGATGGGAATTTTTTTTAATAATATCTATATCATGGTAAAACTTATTTATATTTTCCATTTCCTTAAGATATATCTCCCACTTTACAAGCCTAGTTGGCAAGTCAACTATGACTGTGTTTTCTTACTTAAAAAGTAATACCTATAGGTGCATGTTGCATGGTTAGACCTTGTATATAATTCCCCACATATTTTTTAAGTCATTAATTTTAATTTAAATCATTTTATATTTGATCTCATCACACACTTACAATGCCAACCTCAAGACAATCATGCTTGGGTGTACTATCATATTATAGTTGATTGTGGTTGACCATTTCATAGTGAAGAGGTCCTGTAGGTGTGTATGAAGGATTTTAAACCTATTTTTAAATCCTATTAAACTATAATTTGGAAAAATTACCATCTCTCATCATATATTATTGCTTATTTGGAATTTTTAAAACTCCAATGCCAATTGGTTGTATTGTAGACCTTGACTGTAGGCCCTTTATTTGAGAGTCTTACGGTTCCCCTGTAGGTGGTGATATGGGTGAATACATTGCACTTTCAAATATTATTGATGTTATTTGGGACATTAGTACCCTTATTAACTTAATTAGGTCATTTTACATGGGTATACACCCTTGTCATACCAACTTATACTATGAGACGATTTGAAGTTCCAAATACCATAGAGAATATTAAAAACCTATAATGAAGAATTGTCTACAATGAAAGATTCTTAACATCATGATTATTTAGTCAAACAACCACTCTCCTTTGAAATTTTTTACCCCTATATTAAGGATATAATATGGATTCATTAAACTTTATCTAGACTCTATGTCACATCATCATATAGTAATAACAAAAGTAGTTAGAGCCATGTTTTAGAGGTTTTAGGGAAACTTGCCCCTAAATCTCATTCTGCACAAATGTATATGACCCTCAAGTTTGATTTCTAGTAAAAATATCCACTATTTAATATTATGGCCTCTTCAACCTTATATGAACTTAAATAAGGTCTTAAACATGTTTAAAAATCTCTATGCAACACTTTCAAGTCTCTATGAGAGACACCTATAGGTAGACATTTCAGTATACAAGGTAGTGAATATGGATATGGTTAATATGTATAGTGTGTGGGAATATAATTAGTATTATACCTTGTATTAACCCTAAAATGGACACTTTTCACCATGAATAACTTAAAACCAATTCAAATGCTTCCTTTCAACATGGTTATCTCTTGAGGGCACCTATAAGTGCATACCAGACTACAAGATTGTGTATGGAGTTGGATTGAGTATCACATTTCATCATATATCATTTGAGTAGTTAAAATTTATGTATTATTTTATAATAATGTATTAATTTCCTTTAAAATATTCATGACACCTCCATGAATGTTCCCAACAATTCAAAACATCTCATTTAACTAACTATGTATGACATGCATATATGAAATTGACTGTGCATCTCATATAAATCTGTTATTAATAAATGCATGAAATTAAGAGACTTATATTGGAAGGAAGGCAATTTAAATAAAATTTTATAGGAATTAAACATCAATATATATCTTCTTGAAACCACTATAAGAAATGATAACCTCTATAGTTGATGGACATGCCTGCGACTTCACTAGTATACTCAACCTATAAATTGAGAAGTTTGAGCTCATAAAATCACTTAAAAACATTAAAAAAAAGATATAAACCATTAAATAAGTAATTATACATGATATGGAAGCAATTTAAACAAGTGGATTGTATAGACCAGCTCAAATAAGAAGAAAACTTGAAAAGTGTGGGGATTAATAGGAAAAATGAAACAATCAACTTCTTAATAATGGTTCATAAAGCATAATAAAAAATTATCTAAATTCAAAACATTAAAATTAAGTATAATAATTTTTATTTATACCACCAATATTATTTGACCTAAAACCTTACCTACTGGCCATACCAAGAAGAAACATGTTGACCAATTTTGCATGTCTAGTGGAGTGATGGAGGAGTAGAATTGTTTCCAGCCATTTTTTATACTTAAAAATCATATCAAGTGTGAAAATTAATTCAATTAAGTTTAATATAAATTACATAATATTTACCAACATGCCACACTCCTCTACAAGTCGTACAACTACCAAAACCTCCTTCTTTTCACTTGTTTTCTTGATTTCAATCATGAACTTGAATTTTTTTAGTTAGGATTAAAATTAATGATATTTTGTTACTTATTGGAAATTTAAAATAATATTGGATCACTTTTCTATGTTATAAAACTATACCACCTTCATTAATGGCTTAAAAATGACCCTAAGTGACATTAAATGACTTGGGACTAAATATGACTAAGACCAAGGATAATAACACATTAAATAACATAAATTAAGAATATGACACACCCTAGTATATAATAATATACCCATCTATAAATTTTTTACTATAGGGGGTTGACCCATTTTAACTTGTAGTCAAAATAGTCAATAGGTACATTTTTATTTATTTATTTAATAGTGAGCACATAAACCTATCATGGTTGAGTCTAGGCTCCAAATACATTGGATGCATAAGTTAAGTGATTACATGAACCAATTATGTGCATACAAAAAATTAGATGAAATAAAAATGAAACAACAACACAAGAATATTTCACAAGACAAGATAGGATCCAAAATCTAAACTGCCATTAAACAAAGCTCATAAATGTGATAAGTACAAATAGAAGAGTGATGAGTAAATCCTCCACAAAATATGATCAATAAACCCCCATAAAATAATATTAAATATTCCACAAAATTTGGTCAATAGAGCCAATAATAGAGGAGTAACTCCTATACCTAGAATAACCTATGAAGGGAGTTACTTCTTAGTCATTCGGTCAACTTGTAAACTTATTAAGCTTCTCCATGAAAGTAGAAAAATTTCAAGTGAGGGGAAAAATCCCATAATAAATAAATATGGGAAAAAATATAATCCCTACTCTAACACCCCCCATAAGCATAATTTAGGTGGGAAGTGTAAAAAAATGGCTCCCAATAACTAGGCTTGATGAGGTACCCATGTACAAAGTATTTTCTCATAAATTATAGAAAAGAGAAAAAACATAGGAAAAACTCCCCCCAAAATGAAAACATATATAAGACGATAGAATCCCCCCCATAAGATGATATTATAGTGTCCCAAACCTTAAGAAGTGCTCACAAGTGAATATACTTGCTCTCTACGAAAGGTTTGATGAAGATGTTTATAATATGTTCTATCATTTGAAAATAGATCAGATCAATGATGTCCCCATGAATGAGCTCTCTAATGAAGTGCATGTGAATATATATATTTTTGGTCTAACAATGTTGAACTAGATTCTTACAAATATGAATGGTGTAATGGTTGTCATAGTAATGACAGTAGGTCATATAAACTAGATACTAAACTCTATGAGAATCTTATGAAGCTAGATGGCCTTAGAGGAAGATTTGACATCCCCCTATACTCCACCTCAGTAGATGATAAAGAAATATAATTCTAATTCTTTATTGACCAACTAATTAGACTTTAACCAATGGATAAACTATAATCTGAAGTGAACTTATGATTATGAATATTTCCATCCTAGTTCAAGTTATTATAATCAATCAAGTCAATTTTAGTTCTAGATTTGTAGTGAATCCTAAATATATACATGCCCTAAATTTAGTGCAAGATCCTCTTAGATTCTTTCCAATTCATAACATGGGGTTCCTACATGAATCTAGAGACTAGGCCTACTACATATGATATTTCAATTAGATATGGTTGCCCACAAGTTATCGATACAATGTAACATCAACCAATGGTGAAGTAAAATCTACCTTAATCTTGACTCTAGATAGAAAGAGATTTAGAGATGGCTTAAAATTAGACATGTGAAATTGAACAAGTAGATAAAGAGCATACTTAGGTTGTGCAAGAGTGATCCTTGAGTGTGACTGAGAAATATGAATCTTAAGGAAGTAATGTAGTCAGACAAATTTTATCATGGAAAACCTATCCTAGAGAGTCAATTTTAATACTAGAATGGATGAATAAGAGATACCAGTGATCAAAATATCATCCACATAAAGAACCAAAATTAAGAACAAATCATCCTACCATAATAGATAGATGTTTGAATCTGAATGGCATCTAGTGAATTGTATTGAAAGAATAAAGGAATCCATATTGGTGTACCAATCATGAGGGGCCTGTTTGAGGCCATAGATGGATTTATGGAGATTACATACAAATGAATAATCCTGAATAAATATCATAGGTTATCTAAGTAATTATCCTCCTTAATATCACCATGAATAAATGCACTCTTCACATCTATATGATGAACCTCCAAATTATTGGATGCATCAATAACAAGTTGAGTTTGATAAAGTTAATTTTAGTGTCTAGTGCAAATGTCTTTGTGTAGTTAAAGTCAAACACCTATGAGAAACCCTTGGTGACTAATCAAGTCTTAAAATTATTAATATACCCATTTGCTACATACTTAGTTTGATATATCCATCTCCATCTAACTATATTCCTTCCCTTAGCAAGAAGTGTCAAGTCCCAAGGATGTTTCTTGATTAAGAAGTTATACTCCTCATGCATGGTATAATCCCACTCAAAAATACTTGATGCCTTCCAAAAAGTCTACATATTTTAGTTATAGGCATAAAAGGCATGTGTCCCACTCATAAACTCTAAATATGTCTGCTTGTCATCTGAGGGATTCCTAACCCATGTACCTACACTCTATAGTGTCTACCTAGCCCAAAGTGGACCAAAAGTGGATGAGTTAGGTACAGAATTGACATCCTCTGAAGTGTGGCTAGAAGTGGATGGATATGAATCCTTATCATTTATCTCACTATCAAAACTAAAATAAGTGTCCACAACCTCTAGAATTTGCTTAAGCTAATCTAAATCCTCTAAAATGAATACAAGTGAGTCCAATGAAGTGGGTGACATGTCAAGTGATGAGTCTATGGGACTCTCTTTAAAATGAAAACTTCTCTTAATGAATATCTCACATGTGGTAAGATAAATAATGAATTACCCCTTGACACCATTAGGATAACCTATGAAGATGCAAGGATTATTCTAAGGTTCCATAGCCTTATGTTTAAATTTCGGTATGTGTACCCTAGGTGGAGATATGAAAACCATAAAGTTCTCAACTATGGGTTTCTTATTGTTCCAAGCTTCAAAGGGAGTTATATCTTTTAAATCTCAATGAAGAACCCTATTATGAATGTAATAAGTATAATTAATTGATTTGGCCTAATAATGAGGCACCATTGACTTAGAGTCCACCATCTATTTCAAGGACCTATTTTTTAATTATGTAATTTTGTTTTGTTGAGAAATATAAGGATTTATTTTCTATAAATAAATGCCCTCTACTATTCAAAACTAATCAAACCTATTATTGACATACTCACCCTCATTATCAATTTGAATAAACTTGATGCATTTACCATATTGTTTCTTTGTAATAACTTTGAATTCTTGAAACTTGTTGAAAACTTCAAAATTCTACCTAAGGAAGTGAACCCATGTGTATCTCCATGAACCATCAATATAGGTAAGGACATACATAGCCCTTGTGAAATATAGATTGGGAAAAGTCCCATATACATCACTATGTACTAACTCTAATGCTTGTGAATCCCTCAAGCTTTTCCTTTGTCAAATTTCTCCTATAAATGCTTCCAAATGGTGAAAACCTCATAAGGACCCTTAGATGAATGGAATCTAGGTAAGCCTATAACCATTTCATTTTTGTTGAGTTACTCTAGGTAGTGGTAGTTTAGGTGGCCAAATTACTTATGCTAAAGTTTGTTAACTCCATCTAAATGAGTTAGAAATGTAGTTAGAGAAGAATAAAGTGAAAAATGTGAGAAGGCATATAACCTAGATTGGATATCTACCCTACCAACTACCACTATATAATCATTGTGCAACTCTCTGATTATGATTGAAACTGGTGAAAACTCTACCCTCATGCCCTTACTAATGTGAGTGATTTGGTACACTAAAAAGAGATTAGTTGAAAGTTATGGAAAACTTAGAAAATTATTGAATTATCCTCCATCCATTTCAAAAGACCCTCTCCTTGTAACTTCTATTTAAGTGTCACCACCCAAAGTGATAGAAGACATACTACAAATCTCTAAGAAATAAAACTCAACTTATAAAGAGCCCATGTGGTAGGAAACTCTCTCGAGTAAATAACCAATGAAGAGGTTAGAGATGAAACTATTAAAAGAGACTTACCCTTTTCTTTCTCTTTACCTTTGCCTTTTATCTTAAAATAATCTTGAGTTGATGAATTATAGTTTATAGACTCAGGAACACCTATGTTGTTTTTCTCTAGAAGATGATTTAGGTGATCAATTTATTTCTTCATGTACTTGTGTTCATCATGCCCATTTTTAGTACAATAGGGACACTTAACCTTCTATTTATTAGGTTTATCATTATAAGTGGAGGTTTTACTGGTTGTTTTGGTAGAGTTTGATTCTTTTTTCTTATCTTGATTCTTATTCTTATTCTTCTATTTATTTGAAGTCTTTGATTTCCAATTCCTAATAATTATGGATTGAGGTTTTATGGATTTGAATGTGTCCATTTGTACTAATTGTCTTGTTCTTAGGTCAAATAAAAAACAAAGTCATGTAAAGAGGGAATTTTCTATGTAGTGCTTAGAGCACTTTTAGTGGCATGGAAAGTAGAGACAAAGACTAAGTAATCAAGACCTAGATTAAAGAGTATATAAAGAATATGTTAGTCATATTTATTATCTATTCCACATTATTTCAAATGTAATCTCAAAGAATTAAACTCAGTGAAGAGATCTTGAAGGGTGTCAAAGTTTCTAGGACTTAGGCTAATAAGATCATTTTCAAGTTCATAACCTCTCATCACATCTAACTTCCCAAAAAGTTTTTCCAAGGCGGTCCACACTTCATTAGGATATTTATCAAGTTTTAAGTGGAAGAGAAGATCAAGAGGCATAGAAAGACACATCAACCCATAGGATTTATCACAAGAATTTTACCACTTAACTTTGTATGCTTAAGTACTAGGTTCAATTTAATTTCCCATTTTAATATGATGCAAATCCTTGTTCCTTAATATAATTTGCATTTGGGTTTTCCATTCATAGTAGCTAAATAGTGTTAGTGGATTAATTAAACCTATATCCATTGTGTAGAAATAAAGTGTAGTGGTTGTAGTTGAAGTTGTTATTGCATAAATGAAAGGGCAAGTAGAAATAAAGAGTAAATCAAAACACATTATACCCCTTGGACAATGAAATGGTGAACCCACTTGAATGTTGTAAATAATGCATGATGAAAAGACATCAAACACAATCAAGAATACATTTAGAGAAACCATTTTAAAAGTTAGAAAATATATAATTTTTAAGACAAGATGAGGATGTCAACCTTAGCTTAAAATTCATCTAAGATAATTACACAAGGTGAGTAAGAGATAAAAAAAGAGAAATATTCATTTTAATGTGAGGCGGTTTGACCACTTGTCAAACCTGACCTCATCTTTAGATCTTTGACTAGCAAGGGTATGAATAATTTTTACAAACAATAATAAATTTTATCAATAAACTCACAATATATTATTTTTGTTAAAAAATAATCAAAAACATCTCTTCTTTATACAAAGTAGTGTTTTATGAAAACATTAAAAAAAACTCCCTTAAAAAAGGGCACCCCCAATATAATGCTATTTTTATAAAGCAAAAAAAAAAATGACAAAAACTGCTTCATTAACACAAACCTCACCTTAAGTTTTGCATTATTATCTTTACACTAAAAGATACAAAACCTTAAATTAAAATAATAAATGTTTTAATATACCACCTTTTAAAAAAAATGTGGTCTTTGACTTGAGTGGTGTTTGGAGGGAAGGTGAGTTATTTGGGAAGGAGAAATGGACAAACATGAAGGTATAATGATGGAGAGGTCTTGGAAGATAGGACTAAGGATCACATTGAGAGGTGATATGAGGGTAGTGAGAGTGTCAAGGACCTGAGAATATATGATAGTGGACATGAAATAGATTAAGAGGTCTTAAGGTTGAGTCACCACAACCCATAAAGATGATTTAGTCTTTTGAAGTAGTATAAGTGCCATGTGATAATAAAGTTTAGATAGCTATGGATCTCCATGAGTAGATTATGCAGGCCACACAATAGTGATTTCAATCATGGATTCAAAGGATGCCAAAGTAGACTGTTAAATGGAGTGATCTAAGGTCTGTATTGATGAGAATAACAATAAAAGAAAATTAAAAAAACAACTAAATTTCACATTAAACCCTGATTAGGTCTAATAAAACCATTTAACATCAAAGTGGTGTTGATGTAGGTTTTATGTACACCCCCAAAGGTCACACAAGATAGCCTCTAACATTTTAGGATCGATGAAATATTTCAGTCCAAGGTAGAGTTGTGGGGTATTCAATTTATAACTTGTTGGAGGAATAATAGTGAGAAAATTATATTGTTAACCATATATGGGTTGGATATAGATGGTACTAAATATAATTTAATTGAGTGGAAGGATGATGTTTCTAACTAAGGTGGGCAAGGCTCTCAAAATAAACTCAAAAAGAGGGAAAGGAAGGGTAGAAAAAAATCTTTGAACCACACAAGATGAGACTTTCAAGACCAACATTTGAATTTAGGTAGGACAAAAAATCATAAGACCAATGTTTGCTGTAAATTTTCATAACACACTATCATATCAAACACAGTTAGGATTCAAAGGTAATAAAACACAGTAAAATTAAACATTCATAACCAAAGGTTACCATGTTTGTTAGATTGCTATTACACATCTACAAAGGGGGATTATAATCAACATACAAAATACATTCAAATCAGTGATAGCTTAAAGTGAATAACTATATTAGAAATATAACTTATGCATAAAAAAACACCAAGATACCATAATGATAACATGTCTTACATAGTCAATAGAATTGGATAAGAATCAAGATTTGCACATCAAGATATAATTAGTAGAACTTATCATAATTTCTTATCAATCTCAATAGCCCAAATTTCCTCTCTTTAGGAATGAGAAGTTACAAGTATAAATAAGCTTGAGATGGGGAAGGCCTCATATCTCAAGCAAAGTCTAATAATATAGTTACAAAAATAGGACTTGCATCCTAATCTCATCCAAAGGGTTTGAAGAGTTTGATGGACTCAACCATCAACCTCATTTTTTTAGCTTCTAAGATCTTGAATTCTACTCCCATAAGTCCATATATTATCATGCTATCTTTATAAAAATTAAACAATTACAAAACTTCATAATTGGCTCTATATATAGTGCCTTCAACTTTTTCCTTGAAGTTATTTACATCTTCCAAGAGGAGGTTCTCAAAATTTGACCTGTTGCTTAGTTCACTTGTAGGATTTATCAAATTAGTGACCCTCATGTCCTTTAGAATTTCCATAGCTTCACTTACATGATTTTATAAATGTCCTAGTAAATTCTTCCTCTGATTATATTAATTGAGGGAAGCATCCCTTCTTGTAATTAATTAATTAATCTACCATGTTGCATACATGTTGGACATCAATTTTAATTAGTTGAATGCACTATTTCTAGAGCATTGAACTAAGAAATTCAACCTCTTCTCTAGTTATTTAATTTTATGCCAAAACTTGGTTATATTTTTTCTATTGGATTGGATTCCTATTTTGGAAACCTAGATGCTATTCAAAATGTTTTATATGTTATTAGCTACACTCTGTACATCATCAATTATCTCTCAAGGAGCTTATATACTTTGTCTTTTTTGTAATGTTTGATATGTTCCCTATTTGATCTAATACATCTATTTCATAGTTTCACTAGTTTAATCCATAAAAGTAAAGAAATATTTAGTATATTATTTAGGATCCATTAGATCCTTTTTTGCCTTTTTTGACAAGGTAAATAGATTTTATCTTTGCTCGAATTTAATTTCTTCTCTTGCACCTAGATTCAAATTCTTCTTCTTCCTCACCCTTTGGATGGTTCTACTCTTCTTCTCAAATTGGGTAGAGACTATGGGTAACTCTATAACAACTAGGTTATGTTTCTCATCTATTTCTCTTTGCATCTCCTTTACCCATTCAAAAATAACAAGTTCCCCTAGTTCTTCACTTTTTGGGTTGGGGTTTTTAGATGTGGAAGGTGAAGGAGTCATCAAAGTAGGTGTTATTGATGAAGATGCCACTGATACACTTATTTGTATGGGGAATTAGAGAGTTGGATAGACAATACTATCCCATGGTGAAGGCTCTCTCAATGGATTGATTTCAGAAACATACTAGATCAATTCTAGAGTTATCTCAAAAGTCATAGTGGCTAACTATATGGGTGAAGATTATGGCATAGGTAGATCTAGTTGAGTTAAATGTTTATTCAGGGTTAGTGGAATTTTATGTTTATAAGTGGAAACCTTGACCATAATTTTAAAATTAACCCCTTTCTTTTGGGCCTTTATTTACATTGAATAAGAAATAATGGGTGTATCAAAATAACTAGACAAAAGAATACTTGGAATAGTTGGAGGCAAATCTACAGTTGAAATATTTATATTGGAAATAGATTAAATAAGATAAGAGACTACCTCATTTATGTTTTATCTTTGTTCCTCTATGAGGATTTATTGATCCAAAGAGCCAGATTGAGTTTATTCCCATTATAAGATTTCCAATCACGACTTTAGCCTTCTCAAAATATATTTGTTCATCATTTGGAGATGCTTGTTTACTAAATTCAAGCCTAGTCCCTGTCATCATTTACACTTATTCTTTATCTTCATCAATTAAACACTCAAGTTAAGATATCACTAGTGTAGGATCAAAATCTTCTTCTTCATTAAGAGACTCCTCTATGATAGGGAGACCAAAATATGGCCTTTTTTCTATTTATTTGCCCTTAGAGGAAGTGGAATAACCCTTAACTTTCCTTTGATAAGTGACCATAGGGGAAGTGGAAGGAGAGGGAGATGTCAAAATAATTTAAAAACCTATAATGGTGGAAAGTACCACTATAGGTGATGGTGAAGGGTTCGTGAATGGATGGATAATAGTAGTGTGAAAAAGGGTGAATAGAGTAAGGACTAAAATGGTAGGGAATTCTTGAGAGGATGCCTCCTAACTAATGGTAGTGGATGGATGTGGACTTAATAGAGGTACTTGAGTAGAATAATAAGTAGTTAAAAATTACATGAAAGAAGAATATATAAACTTAGGGTGACTTACTTGGCTGGTAGTTATAAGTGGTGATAGAGGTGTCAATAACAATGTGTTCTTCCACCAGTCCTGATGAGCTATTGTTTTTTCCATGACAGTACCTATCCCAAAAATTGTATAAGTGTTTTATGAATATGAAGATGGAATCTAAGGATGGGGGATGCATCTTATAATTTATCTCCTTATTTGAGGATTTGACTCCCTCTAGCTACTAGACTCTCCCTCTTGAAAACTTGATTGTTATCCCATAGGAGAGGGAGGTTGGCCTTGACCATATATATCCTATGGCTAAATAGGAGGCCATTCATTGATAGATGATTTTTGTTCTTATTATTCGATCTCTTTAGATTTATCTTCAATAATCTTAGGATTGTACTAAAGATCCTTAGCATAATTCATGGACATTTTTCAATCCTTCATTATTGTCCATACCTTAGTATCATTTGATGCATTAAAAAAAACATCATGATCATAATCCTGGTGTCCATAGTAAATGTTCACCTTATTTTATTTAAGTTCCCTGAGGTGTGTCTTTATTTTCTTCTTGGGATTCCATTAATTGATTTAAGCCACCTTCAAATTATAATAGGCCTTAACTTTTCCAACTTGGAAAAAATGTGGTATAGTCACAAATTGAAGTTGTCCAATACTCAAAGGAGTTTTATAATAGTAGTCCTAAATTTTTTGACCTAGCTCCGAATCAATACTATTATATAGTTGAAAAGACACCTATTCTAAATTTTTTTCTAGCATATGGCATGGTAGGAATACGAAAATTGTCATTGTGGCTTAAACTATAATGACTTTAGAGTTGAGGTAATACCAATAATCCCCTATTTTTACAATACTTTTTTTCATGTTTTTGGATAGCCTAGACATCTGGGTGTCATAGATTACCTGATATACTAGAGGGTATATTTATTCACATATCTTTTGAATTTTACACTTGAATATTTAAATGAACATGAAAGAATAATATTTTTATATTTTTTTACCTAGATAATCTATTGAGGGATACAATATCTCCTCATGTGTCTTGTGGAAGATTCCCAAGAAAGCATCTAATAGGTAAGAAATCATGTATAAATTACCATCAATTGGCTTCTAATTAGGATAAAAACATCTATGTTTTCAAGCTTATAATTATAATGTCCCCCAAGGAAACTAACTTTTTAGAAGTTAAAATAATTTTTGATAGAGGGACCCATTCTACTTGCACATAAATTATGCTCTCAAAAGCATACAACCTATTGAGGAGAATCATAACTATCCTAATTTAAAGTCTAAATTTAATAATGACATTGAAGGAAATGCCTCTTTTGGGATTCAGTCTCTGGCCCTTGACCTAAAATTATTTCAATTTCTCATTAATTATGTTATGCTTGAGCCAAACATTGGTCGAGACTTGGTTAAAGGTGGTTTTTAGCCATTGAATCCTGGGATACCTTTCAAAATCCCTACCAAAAAAACTATGATTACATTTATCCTTTTCCTAATGTGCAAGTAATCTCCATAAAATGTTCCATTAAAAAATAAATATCTAAGTAGGTCAATGTAAAACATTACCTTAGGTTTTGTTGCCATTATATGTAGGCCTTGTGTTTTCATACGTAGTAGGCCATCAATGTATTTATGGTACACCCATGCATAGTATGGTGCCATAGACTCTATGACATTCTAGAGGGATTAATAATGAAGGAATTTGAATTTTAGGTTGTCTTTATTGAACACTATGTCTAGAAATTCCTCACTTTTAGCACAAGAATAAACTAAGGGGGCTTGAACATGCACTTGACTTGAAGAGGATGACATTATATAGTCTAATATATGTAATATATTCTATAAATTTTTAGGTTTGTTTTATGTAAGTTCACTGAAATAAGTTAGGGCTCTTTGGACACTCGAAGACTCATAATTTACAAATTTTGATTGATAGATTAATGGAAAAATGATGAAGTTTCAATTAGATTTTGCATATATTACCTAAAATCCTGTGTTGCAAACTGTTTTCACTTTTCCACATTCAAAGGAAGTAAGAAACTAAGATTAATGGTCAGGGGTTAGATGACACCTGGATGAGGTTTTGCACACCATATCCAGATGTTGAAGGGACTCCTCTTTTGTTGTGGAGGATGACACCTGCAGATGAGAGAGACTTAAATAAGAAAACTGTTAGATAGGTAGGTAGTGGACTGCCAAGCAATGCTTGATCCCAGAAGTGCAAAGACTTCCTGGAAGGGTGACAGTCCACTGATTGATAAAAAAATAGAATGTTGCTAGAAAAAGAAATGATAAAAGACTAAACAAAAGAAATAGAAAAAAATGCGTACCTATATGCAACAATCTGTCTTCCATAATCACCGACATCGGTGGTTCTGCTGGTGTCGGTTGGTCAATGCTGCCGGCGTCGATTAGTCTACCGACGTCAGTTGGGGTAATGGGTCTGGTGGCCAGTGTTGGTCAGGGCAATAAGGCTTTGGATGAGTTTCAAGTCTATTTTGTGGTCAACATAATGGCTTGGGGTGTCTGTGGGAGTTTTAGTGGCTTGTGCTGGGTTTATAAGGTAGAAAGTATGACCTGAATGAGAGATCAAATGGAAGACAGGGACAAAAGGGAGATAAGGGTGAGAGAAGGCTTCTTAGCCTCTTCGAGGAGAACAGACTGGGTTGTGTCAAGAATGCTTGGAAATGGACAATGGACTGATTGCTAATGTATTTAAAAAGGACACTAAAATGTAAACCAGCAGAAATACTTAGCTGTAAGTGGAGAGGCAGAAGTGCAGGAGGTTTGTTTCTATTGTGGTTGATGCTAGAGATGTCGTGCAACCTTCAATCTGGTGTGGAATGACTGGTGTAGAACCTCTAAGCCTAGAGAGTGCTGTTGAAATGTTGATGCTTGCAAGAAGTTGAGGAGCGAGAGAGCTTGAAGCCTAGAGCAAGAGAATTCACATTTGCCAGGGAGGCAACAAAAGTAGAAATGCAGTCTTAAAGGAACTGACATTGGCAAAACCACCGACGTTAGCCGTATACTGACCAACATCAGTGACTGAAGAATGGGAAAAGAGGCTATTTTTGGCATTCTGCCCGTTCTTGCAACTGCCAGGGTTGATTGCTATTGGAAAACGGTTCAAGGCAAATTGAATGAGCATGAGAGGTTAATGGGTGGGATGAAATGGGGTTTAAGTAATTAAGATTTGGCATGGGGTGAGGGAGGCATGGGTGATGTCTCAAGGGGGTTATTAATTTAAAATAGTTAATTTATTTTAAATTAATAAGTGTGTGGGTTAGGAATGTTTAGGGGGTGGACCAAGGAGACCAAGGGGGAGGATGACCAAGGGATAGACACAATTTCAGTGTCTACATTTGCCCCTTTTTGTCTTGTTGGTTGTTCTTGATGAATTGCAAGACAAAAATAGGAGTTGGTTGCCCCAGGTATGGGATGAGGTGTTCCCCCCTCAAAGCGAGAGTCGAGGGAAGGGAACCTGAGATCGGGTGTCGATTTGATAGAGAGTGGATGGAAAGGGTGAAGGTTAGGGTGTGAACGTTGTGAAGGGTGGGATTGTGCGTATGCCACACCATGTGATAGGTAGGTCAAATTGTCGTGGTCAAAGGTTGATGAGTGCAAAAATTTAAATAACTGGGCCCCAGCATTTAGTTGTAGCTGATTGGGTTAAATGATCCAAGCTGTAGCTCCAATGGTCATCATGTGCCAAGTATCCTGGGCTCAGGAAGTGCTCTTGGAAAACACAAAAAAGGCCACAAGTAGTGGGGATCAACTGGAGCGTGATCCAATACTTGTGGGGGTCGTGGACAATTTGCTAACTAGTCGTGAGGTAGCAAGGGAAAAAACAACTAAGGCAAAGTTGTCTTTGAAGTGGTCATGGTCTGAGGAGATAGTCATGATTTCTAAGGTCATTGGTCGAGGATGGAGAAAGGAATGGTTGAGCTAACCTCAGAAGACCCCATGTCAATTGAGTGCTACCTACATAGCCCCTATTGTTAGGGCCTCAGGCCAATGTAGTTCTCCCAAAAAGGGAGGAAGAGGGTCAGTTATGGATTGGGTCTAGATCATGGTGAAGTCATGGTGAAAGGTTAAATGGTTTGTCCATCAAGTAGACGAATAAATGGATGTGGCTGAGCTAACCCCAAAAAATGTCATGTCATCTGAGTGCTGCCTACATAGCCCCTGTTTGAAGGGCTTTAGGCCAATGTAGTTTAGACTAGTTGAGTCAAAATGGTTGATAGGTGGTTTGGTCATGATTAAATGATGAGGGTAAGATGATGTTACAGCCTTTTCCATATTGTGTGATGGTGTATTTTGTAACATTGGTGGAGTGGTCTTTCATCCCTAGCAATTTTCCATATCGGTGATGGATGTATGCTAAAAATGAAATGAGTCAATTTATGCTTCATCAAGTAATGGTTTATGCTTGACATAAATTGTGTGGTCGATAGTTTCCATGTGTATTGGTTTCCATAGAAACTATGTGAAATGGACCATGTCATGTGAGTGGTCTGAAAATGTTTTGGGTTGGTTTGGTTTGGTTGGCAAAATGATTTGGTTGAATGTGACCAAGGTATGGAGGAAGTGAAAGGCATATTTGCCCTTTAATTGACAAGGACCATAATGATAGCATAGGTAGGGGGTTTTTAGAAACAAAAGCCCCATTCATGCATTACGTCGTTGACCATTGGTTGTGTTAGATAAGTAAGCGAATCACTTTGACATTAAAATGAGCTTGAAGTCCCTTGAGTAGGTGATGTGATATGTGAGGAGAGGGTAACCCTTTTTAGTATGGATAACTTTGCCCCTTTTTATAGGAGACCCTGAGAATGACTACAAGTCAAGTTCATGACCCCCCCCTTTTTTTTGAGCAAACTGATCAATGCGGGAAGTCTACGTAGAGGTGTCATTTTGTTTTGTAGTCATTTGTGAAGTTGATCAATATAGGAAGCTTCTAAGAAAGTACTATTTTGTAGCAAGATGTTTAGGCATAGCCATCATTCGAGAGAGTGGTCTATATTTTTGCTTTATATATATTTTGAGGGCTTTGAATAGCTGTCCTTCAAGGGAGTAGTCTATTAGCTACAACAATGATGATATAGCTGTCCTTCGAGGGAGCAGTCTGCATTTAGAATTTATGACCTTTTGATATTTTGACATCCTGATTTATTTTTGACAGAATTTTGAGTCATGGACAAGAATATAGAAGTTTAAGGGCTCCCTTTTATTAGGATGAAGCATTCATACTTTATAAAAGGATTACAGAGTGTTTGCTTAGGGAAACAGGGTTGAAAGAAATGGGGATTAAGATGACAGGGGTTGCTCAAGGGATGAGCTCAAGTTAAATTTCAAGTGAATGAGTACTCGACTAACAGTAGAATGCTCGCAGATGCAAGGCATTAAGAGGCTCAGGTTCTGGTCGGCCTTCGAGAGAAGACAGACGATAAGTCCCTGATCCATACCTGTGTGTGATGATGTAAGGTTCGAGCCAATTAGGAGCAAATTTGCCTCATTTACTTTGTTCCATATTGGTCACATGTTGATTTTCTTTGAGGATGAGGTCTCTAATTTTGAAATCTCATTCTCTTAGATTTTTGTCATAGGCTCATTTGATGCGATTTTGATAGACATGGAGATGGTTGAGGGCAGTAAGATGACATTCGTCGAGTAACTCAAGTTGAGCTAAGTGATCTTGACAAAAGTCATCATTAGAGAGAATGTCATGTAGAGAGATGCATAGAGACGGGATCTGTAATTTAAGAGGTAAGACAGCCTCTATTTTGTACACTAGAGAGAAAGGGGTAGCACCCATAGGGGTTCAGGTGCTAGTGCGGTAGGCCCATAAAGCGAAAGGAATGTGAATGTGCCAATCCCTTCCAGTGTCATTGACCACCTTCATGAGAATTTTGGTTAAGATTTTGATGGAAGCCTCGGCCTGCCCATTTGCTTGCGAATAGTAAGGCGAAGAGAAGCTGAGCTTGATGCCAAATGAGTCACAGAGTTTCTGGATAGTTTTGTTTTTGAATGACTTGCCGTTATCGGTGATGATTTTATGGGGTACACCGAAATGACAGATGATGTGGGTGTTGATGAAGTCGACAATTTTGTCAGCTTTTGTGGAGACAAGAGGAATAGCTTCCACCCATTTAGTGAAATACTCAGTGGCGGTGATGATGGACTGATGTCAAAGAGATGAATGGGGGTTAATCTCACCAATGAGATCTAAGCCCCATTGTGAAAAAGGCCAAAAATCCTAAGCAACTTGCAAAGTATGGATTGAGAGGTGAAGCAAGTTAGCATGCTACTGGCACTTGATGCAACACCAAACATAGTCGCTACAGTCTTGATGAAGAGTGGGCCAATAATAGCCCAAGCAAGGGATGCGCTTGGCAACCGAGTTACCACTGAAGTGTCCACCACAAATCCCATTGTGGACCTATTTAATGGCATGAGATGCTTCAGTGGAGGTTAGACAGTGAAGAAGGAGGCCGTCGAAACCTCTTTTATAGAGAAGACCCCCTAGCATAGTATATCAAGCCGTGCATTTAATGAAAGCCTGTCGTGCATTTTTAGAGAGATCAGAAGGGATGATAGAATGAGCCAAGTAGTCCATGAGTTATTTATACCAAACATCCCGTGGACTAGAGTCAATGGTGTGGATGAGGTTGATGTTAGTAGAAATGTATGAAGGCAATGGCACACGATGCACCGTGACATAAATTCTTGATGAAGATGATGAAGATGGAATATGGGAGGTGAGAGAAGCCATGGTGTTGGCAAACTTATTCATAGATCGAGGAACAATTTGCAAGAGGTAATGGTCGAAAGATGCTAGAAGGGTGTCAACACGGTGTTTGTATCTTTGCAAAACTTCATTTTTACAAAGATATGAACCATTGATTTGATTGACGACTAGCTGTGAGTCACCAAAGATGTTGATGGTCTTGATGCTTAAAGAAAGGGCAGTTTGAAGTCCCAAAATTAAGGCTTCATATTCAGCCATATTATTGGTACATTCAAAGTCGAGTTTGAAAGATAGGGGCATGGGCTCACCCTTGTGTGGGATGAGAATGACTCCCACACCCCCACTGAGTTGACATTTGGAGCTATCGAAGAACATTGTCATTTGATAGAATGTGTCATCAGTCAAAAGTGCAGCGATAGATTCGTCAGGGAACTCACACTAAGAAGGTTGATTATAAGGTAGGGGGCATCTGCCAGTTGGTCAGTGATTGTTTGCCCCTTGATGGATTTTTACTGGATGAATTCCAAGTTGAACTCAGCAAGAAGCATGAGCCAATGAGCCATACGCTAGTTTTGGTATGGCTTGGAATGCATGTATTTAAGAGGATCAGTGTGAGTGATGACAAAGGTTTTGTGATTGAGAAGATAATGACGGAGCTTGGTAACGGCAAAGACTAATGCCAAATAGAGTTTCTCAGTATGAGTATACCAAGTTTCATAATCGACAAGTGTTCAGCTTATGTAGTAGACCACTTGCTCACGGTGATGCTCGTCTCGGTGCGTGATCATGGCACCTAATGAATGGTTTATCGCTAAGATGTAGAGGTAGAAGGGTTGGTCATCTTTAGGTGGAATGAGGACTGGTGGAGAGACCAGATAGTGTTTAAGGGCTTCAAAAGCCTCTTAGCAGTCCTTATCCTAATTAAAGGAGATGTCCTTCTTGAGGAGGTGATGAAAGGGTTGGCATCGGTCAAAAAGCTGTGAGATGAAGCGACGGATGGATTGGAGCTTCCCTTATAGGCTACGAAGTTGCTTGAGATTGGTCGGAGGTGGCATCTCGAGTATAGCCCAGATTTTAGCGGGATCTATCTCAATGCCACGAAGAGAAATAATGAAACCCAGGAGCTTTCCTGAGAGGACCCCAAAGACGCATTTCTTGGGGTTAAGGCAGACATTGTATTGAAGAAGGCAAGTGAAGATGATCTTGAGGATGGTTAAATGGTCGTGATGAAGCTTGGATTTGCCAAGCAGGTCATCCACATAGTCCTCCATGATTTTATGGAGGAGATCGTGAAAAATGTAAGTCATGACACGTTGATATGTGGCACCTTCATTCTTGAGGCCAAAAGGCATGACCCTATAGCATAAAGTCCCCCATGGGGTGATGAAGGTAGTCTTGTACTGATCTTCTAGCGCAATCAAGATTTGGTTATATCTTGAAAACTCATCCATGAGTGATAGCATCTCATGACCGGCTGTGAGATCAACAAGTTGGTCGATGTTGGGAAGAGGAAAATCATCTTTGGGGCAAGCCAGGTTAAGGTCATGATAGTCAATGCAAATTTAGATCCCCCCAGTTGCTTTGGTGACAGAGATGATGTTAGACACCCACTGCAGGTAATCAATGGGCTGGATGAAAGAGACAGAGAGAAGACGCTGAAGCTCCTCTTTGACATGGAGTGCAACTCAAGGATGCATCTTGCGAAGCTTTTGCCTGACAGGCTTAGCCTCTGGGTTTGTGATGATGTTATGAATGGCAATGTTGGGGTCAATGCCAGGCATGTCACTATAGGCCCAGGCAAAGGCTTTGCTATGGTATGAAAGAAATTTAGTGTAGTTGATCTACTCCTGGGTGTCCAAAGATTGACCAATCTTTAAGACGTGAGGAACATCAAAAGATGGAAGGTTAATGTCAATGGTTGATTCATTTAACATAACTTGCATTTCAGAAGGGAGAGATCATTAAATGAAAGAGTCGTCAACACCCATGTAGGTGAGAATGGCATCATCCTCTATGTAGTGGATAGTGTTGATGGTTGCTGACTCATCATCTATCATGTTGGGATAAATGAGAGGGAGAGACCTGGATACCCCGTTTAGTTGATAGGTTAGGGGTTCCAAGCAGATGGTGCTTATGTAAAAAAAAACTAGGAGGGATGGATACCACCGACTCCATAGGTGAAGAGGGGAGAATAGGTGAGCTTGGAGGAGATTGGTCAATGGCGGGTTCAGGGCAAAGGTCTTCAGAAGCCTTGATAGGCTCTTGGAAACCCAAACCATATCGTTTCTTGGCGTTCTTGTCATTAGGTGGTTCGATGGGCTGATGGGAGCCTTGTTCGTAGCACCTAAAGCTAAAACCCTTCCATGCACACCTATAAAGGTAGGTGTGAGCAAAGGTGAGGTTGCCAAGAAAAGAGAATTCGAATGTGAATGGTTGAGGTGAGGAGAGAGGATTCCCATCAGTGGGAGCTCGATTTAGCCCTCCATAGATGAGATTTGTCTGAAGGTTAGGAGGACCATAAGGGATGACCATTCTGATTCGATGGTCATATCTTGGACTGTGATGAAGCTGTCCATACTCTTGCGAAGTCTGGAACATGTCTAAAGTAAGTAAGCGATACTCCCCAAGTGAAATTCGTTGGAAGATATCTTCCATGGGGTCCTTCATCACTTGAGGAGGTAATGTGAGGGTGACCACCATTTACGTACTATTTGAAGCTTCTGCGGATGGAGGTGGTGTTTAGATTGGTGTCTTGAGAGGAATGAGAACGTCATTTGGTCAATAGGTCATGTTACAAGTCTTGAAAGGGGATGGGTCAGTGGGAATGATGTGGACTTTCCCATTGTGTTCAAATTTGACACAATGGTGCAGTGTAGAAGGGACGCAATCCATGGCATGGATCCAAGGTCATCCTAATAGCATGTTATATTGGAACTCTCCCTCGATGATGTAGAAGAGCTCTAGGACTGTGCACGGGATGACACAAATATGGAGGATGATGGTGCCAATGGTGGTAGCAGTGGTGTCATTAAAGGATCGAAGGATTGCATTGATTTTTGATACGTAATTCTTGGGAAGGGCCAATTGATCAAAGGCATGGGTAGAAATGATATTAATGTTGGCACCTCTATCAATCATAACTCGCTTAATGCGGGTTTGATCAACATAGGTTGTGATGAAAAGAGCAGCGTCATGATCTTCTAAGTTAGAGGTAGGAATTTTAGAATTGCTAAAAGTAATAGAGGCAAAGGGGGATAATGAATGGACTAGGGCAGCGAGTGGTTGGGGGTCTTCGGGTTGGACCTCCACTGCCTGTAAGGCTATGATGAGGGCTTGACAATGTTGGGGTGAGCTTTGGATGAGGTCATATAAGGTCATCTTCACAGGTGTTTGGTGAAGCTATTTTAACATAGAGTCATGGATTGCCCCTGAAGAAGAGGGTTGGGATGCACCCAAGATAAAAATTTTGGGTTTTGGTGGCTGGGGTAGCTTGACAAAAGGGTAGGTCCAAGGAATAGTAGCTTTATCTTTCGCCTTATCCTTTTGTGACCTAGTGGTTACGTGGATGGCATCAATTTCGAAGAGAGGGGGTGAAAGAGGTGAAGGGACCATAGTCTGTTGATGAGATGCTGATGAGGGTGAGGAGGTTTGAGAGATACGGGAAGGTGTCGGAGGTCTGTCGACAGTGTCCTCAAGGAGAAGGGTGTCTTTCTCCATGTATTGGCAAATGACGACCTTGAGGGCACAACAATTCTTGATATCATGTCCCGGTGTGCGATGATATAGGCAAATTTTAGTATCATCAAACTAGGAAGGTTTCGACCTAAGAGGTTGGAATGGCTTGATAGGCAAAAGGGTTATGTTGGAGGTTTGCAAAAGCCAGCGCAATATCAAAGCATATGAACCCACTAAAGGGTTCGTGCTTGTTGATGCATGAGGTGTTGATGACTTTTGCTTGGGAGGTGTTGAAGGAGGCTTCTGTACCACCTTTTGGGTTGGTGGTGTGACCACGTGTGTAGATGACACTTTCTTTGCGAGAGGTGCCAAATTTTTCAGATGTGGTAGACTTGTGGTAGGTAAAGGAAGTAGTGGAGGTTACTTGTTTTGGTTAGGGGTTAGAGTAGGGAGCACTCCTATTAGGGTAGAAGGATGAGGGCCCAAAATGGAGGGTAATGGTGATGGTGGAGGAGGGGTTCATCGCTGTGGTTTAGCAGTCTTTTTTGGTTTGGTTTGAGGACTACTATTGGGTGAGGCAAGGTTCAAGTCTACCTTCACTTGTGGGTGAGTGAGGCTAGTGATGGGGCAAACACCGAGAGATTTAATCAGTTTTGATGTGGTGGGTGTTTGTGAGGGTTTAGGTCTTGATGTGGATGGTTGAGGTTTAGAAGTAGAAGTCTGGTCCATGTTGGATACTTTGGGAGATTTTGTCACAAGAGGGTCAACAACAGGAAATGAGACGGGAGGGGCAAGGTGAGGAGCTTTGAGTCGCTCCCATAATGCCTGATGCTCCAATTTCCTTGAATGGAGAAGTCCTAGTTTTTCCACCAATCAAGAGAATGGTTGGAAAGATGTCAGATGAGGCTTTGGTCCTTCAGAAGATGTGGATGGTTGCAGGGCCAAAAATGTGTTAGGTGCAGTGGTCTCAGACTCAAGGCGTGGGGGAGTCATAATTGGGTCATCTTTGGTTGGAGAAGGTGGAGAGACAGGTTCTTCTCTTGGTGGAGAAGGAATAGGAGAATGTGGTTCCTCTAGAGGGCAGGGATGATTGTGCCTTCTACTTGTGGCTGAGGAGTAGGAAGGGTAGGGTCCTCCATTGGTAGCAGGAAGGATGAAGGTGAGGCTGGTGGTGTTAGTATAGTCAAGGCATCCTCCAATAGAAGGGAAGTTGATGGAGAACTAACAGGAGAAGAGGGTTCATCCATGTGTGATGGACTGATGGATTGACTAACCTCTTGGGACTATGAGAGAGGTTGGTCAGGCATGAGAGGTGAGACCGTGTTGACTGTGCATATATTATGTTATTGGGAGTCATCAACCATGGTCTACACATTGTTTTGGCTAGGAGGATGGTTAGGAAAGGGTTGTTTAAAGATGTCTATGCTTTGATTGGGTGGCATGTTTGGGTTGTCTAGGACGAGGTCACCTTTATCTAGCATGTCTTGAATGATGTTCTTAAGAGTCTTATAGTTGGCTGTGTCATGGCCTTTGACACGGTGATAATTGCAAAGGTCATTCTCCCTATACCACTCATGGATAGCGTGCAAGGGATCAAATTGAGGAGGTGGTCAAATTTGGGGGAGATTGAGGACTCCCTGTTTGACAAGTTTATCCAACACAGATGCGTATGATTCTCCTATCAGAGTATACTAACGCTGCACATATCTTTGTTGGAATTGTCACATGATACTTTGGGATGTGGAAGGTTCAGGCTAGTTGGTTGTTGTTGAAGATGATGGTCTAATGACTACATCATTTGTTGATGCCTTAGATTTAGAATTAGAAGAAGAAGGTTTAAATGAAGAGTCATTTGACTTGGTGTTGGGGTTTTTACTCTGCAACTTGACTTTGTTTTCCTCGATGGCACGTAGTTCAAGCTTCCTAGCCATCGTGAAGGCTTCGTCAAAGGTGCAGAATGTTTGGACCCAGAGAGTGGATGAAATATGTTTGGCACATGCCTGGGAAAAGAGTTCAATGAGCTCAGGTTGAGGCAAAGAAAAGGAGAGCTGATTGATTAAGCCTCTCTAATGGGCAACAAAATTAGCTATGGATTCATCGTCAAACTGTCTGATAGAGTATAGATCTGTGATAGAGACCTTTTTGGTGATATTGATCGAGAAGTGGTCAAGGAAGAGTTGGGATAGTTGGGTGAATGTGAAAAGAGAGTGTTTGGTGAGAAAACTGTACTAGTCAAGGGCAGGACCAAAAAGCGACATGGGGAATGTGCATAGTAGTAACGCATCATCATGTGCTATCAAGTAACAAGCATGTCTGAATGCTCATAGGTGCTGCTGTGGGTCTTCCTTACTCTAGAAGCGAGTAAACTTAGGAAGTTCCCACTTACTGGGATACGACTGGATTGGGACGGAGGGATGGATGGGTTCATTACAAATTTGGTCATATGAAAGGACATTTCTTGAGCCCAAAATTGAGGTCTCAAGATTGGCCATTTTTTCCATTAGCATTTTGATTAGATCAGCTAACAGATTTGTGGTTGGGGTGCCCCCTAGGTTGTAAGGTGCTTGAAAGGTGCTAGAAGGGGCGTATGATGTAGTCGGTTGCGCTTGTATAGGTGCAACATATTGATAACTAGCTATAGGGATAGAAGTGGAAGCCAAGGATGGTTGTGTCGTGAAGGTAGAAGGCATGACTAGGCTTGATGTTGCCAAAGGTGGTTGGATTGTGGCAACACTAGCCAAAGGATGAGTAGCCACCCTGGTGTTGATGGGGGAAAGAGTAGGCGGGATGGAGACAACTAGATTTTGGAAATGGGTAGAGCTTTGTTGAATAGTCTGTGGTTGATGGGGGGCCAAAACCCCAAAGGAGGTGGGTCTAGAAACAGAAGGAGAAGCCACACCTTAAAGGTTAGTCATGGTCAGGTTGTTGATTGAGGCAATGGCTTGGGTGTCTATGGGTTGAATGATGGAGGTGGCTGATACAGTTGTCATCTCAAGTAAGGAAGTTGGCATCCCATAAATTGGGTTGCCTAAAGAGTCTCACATTTGACTTCATGTGAGATAGTGTTGAAGGGCCTTGACATTGAGGTCAAGGAACCTTTAGAAGTATTGGTCCCCTTTAGGGACAATGGGGGACTAAGTCAGGGTCAGTTGGGTAGGAGTTCATTCAGTCTCTGAATGATACTCCATTAGAGGACTGGTTATGGAAGGCGAAGGCAGAAGTGGTTGTTGCCTTGCATGGTCAACAAGAGTCTTAGTTTGACTACGTGTCAAAATAATTCAAGGCAAGATAGTATGTCCTTACTAGCTCAAACAACCAAATAAGAATAGAAAAGAAGATGAAGACAAGTAGACCTTAAACGTTAAATTCCTAA
Organism: Torreya grandis; assembly: GCA_037957365.1. Taxonomy (NCBI): domain Eukaryota; kingdom Viridiplantae; phylum Streptophyta; class Pinopsida; order Cupressales; family Taxaceae; genus Torreya; species Torreya grandis. The sequence goes on from JARHVA010002647.1 coordinate 1,641,442, forward strand.
GAATAAATTTTTAGAATCTTGTTGGCTTATGCCTTAGAGTGTGTTTAGGAAGTTGGCTTTTAGAACGGGTCCTAGAAGAAGTAGTCTAAGGTTGGTTTTAGGTTAGTTTTGGTGCTCAAGGTCTGTGTTAGGTTTCGTACGTGGCTTGGTGCTAAGGAACAAGCTCCCCTCACTTCATGAACCCAGAGATAAGCTGGGTCGCTTAGCCAGTATATACTTCCCCTAGAGTTTATACTTTGCCAGAGAATAGAGTGGGCTCTCCCCTTGGTAGTGAAGTCCAAGTAGGATTATCGGGAAGGGTAAGGTATCCGCTAGGTGATGAAATCCTAGTCGGACCTTGTCTCAAGTATGTTTTGATGTTTTATTTCTGAAAGTGGTTAGGTCGTGTAACATAAGTGGACTACGCTTTATTCATGATGCGGTTTTAAGTTACTAGGTGAGCTAAAAATGCAAGCAAACAGAAGTGAAATGCAAAAGATTTTTAAGCCCAAATTGAAATGTGTGTTCGGATGCAGACAAGTGGAGAAAAGGTTGAAGAGTATGAATTTACTACTCTAAGATGCAGAAAAGAAAGAAAAAGAAGGATTCTTTTTAACTTTGCTGATGGTGTCTTTTGGAAGAGATAGCAGAAAAAAAGATGCAAGAAGAGACCTAATGCACCTATATGAAAAGTTTGCTTTTAGAAGAAAAGGATGAACCCAAGGAAAACTCCTAGGGTCCCACCGGGCATGCCAGAATGTTTCAAACTGTTTTCGCTTTTCCACATTCAAAGGAAGTAAGAAACTAAGATTAATGGTCAGGGGTTAGATGATACCCAGATGAGGTTTTGCGCACCGTATCCAGACATTGAAGGGACTCTTCTTTGGATGTGGAGGATGACACCTGCAGATGAGAGAGAATTAAATAAGAAAACTGTTAGATAGGTAGGTAGTGGACTGCCAAGCAATGCTTGATCCCAGAAGTGCAAAGACTTCCTAGAAGGGTGATAGTCCACTGATTGATAAAAAATTAGAATGTTACTAGAAAAAGAAATGATAAAAGACTAAAAAAAGAAATAGA
>JARHVA010002647.1:2367500-2372500 GCA_037957365.1 Torreya grandis
AATCACATTTTCCCAAGTTGTCATACAAATTATTCTTTCATGGTACTTGTAATACCTATCACAATTTAACCTCATGTTCCTCATCATTTAATGAATAGATTAATATGTCATCAAATAATATCAACAATAAATAGTCCAAAAAGATAAATAAAACTTTGTTCATGGGGTTAATTAACATTTATATGGTATTAGTTAAACCAAAAGGTAAAATTATAAACTCATAATACTCATATTGTGTTTGAAACATAGTCTTGTGAATAGCTGATTTTACAATCCATAGTTGATGATATCCATACTTCTGATCTATTTTAGGTAAAACTCCATATCTTCACATAAAATCAAATAATTCATAATATTAGGCAATGGGTAACATTTTATTATCATTACTTTGTTTAATTAGCGATAATGAACACAAAGTCAAAGGGATTTATCATTCTTTATAAAAATAATAGGAGCTTCCCAAGGGAAAACACTAGAATGTACATGGCCCTTCTCCAAAAATTTATTAAATTTTATCTTTAGATCAAAAAAATTATGTGTGGTCATCTAATATGGTGCTTTATATATCAACTTGATCCTAGGTACAAGGTTTATCATGAAATCAATCTCTCAAGGTGGGGCATCCTAGGCAACTCACTCAAAACATGTTGGTAAACTCCTAAAGGATTGAATATTCATTTAGTGATGAATTTTATATCTCCTCATCCAAAATATCATTCATTGTGATATCATACATCTGACATCTAATCTACATGCTCTGATTTGGTTACATTATAAAAACTATGTGATAAGAGACGAGTATCTTAACCCATGTGATCACCATACTAATCCCAATGTCATTGACACACTCAATGACCTTTCTATAATAATACATAATTATTATATGATAACTAAGTCAATTCATAGTGATAAAAACCTAATAAATATCTAAGGGTATAATGTGTAGATAAATAGTGGTGGGAAAACCACCTAAATGTGAAACGTAGTAGCTCACCAATAAGTTAATGGATAACTTGGCCCTAGTGGCTAAATCAACCTCACAACACTCTCTTTGCCTAAAATAAATCAACATGTAACACTTCATTATTAAATTGGATACAAATGATTCAAAGGTTCTATAATCAATAAGAATAATAGCAAACACTTTGTTAATCATACATGTGGTCTCAATTATTATCATCAGGTGCTTTGTCTGGTGGTTACCATCGATGTACACATATTTTGGCCATGAGCCACATCACCTACCATATTTTCAAACATAAAAATATTATGTCTTTAACTATTTAATGATCTCCTTAAGAAATCTCATGCATAATTTTTTGGTGATCTATAAGTGAAGCATGTTCCTTTTGCCTACTATTAAACTGATGGGGCTTCAATAGTCCTCTTCCCAGCTATAGTTTTAAATATTGAAATTCTAATATGCATATAATATTGATTCCATGTCATAATATTCTATATAATATTAATATTATATCCTACCTAATCTCACTATTATCACCTAACTAGTTCTATCCCCTTCTAAATATTTTTTACTATGATCAAGATGAATATTATGTTGTTATTGTTGAGAGGGTTTAGGAGTAGAATTATCATTTTGGGTTATGTACCATTGACTTCGCATCACATTGAGACTATAACTTATTGAGGATCTTATCTTGATCCTCTTGGTACCTCCCCTGAACATCCTCTACAATTTAAGCCTTCTCCACTAGGATTGCTAACATTGGTGGGGAGAGTATGCATCATGTGCATGCCATGTCTATTTACTTAAATAGTCTTATCTATCACACATCCCACATAATATAATAATTCAAGGAAATAATAAATATAGTAGGCCACTATATTTTTCCCTTATCAAAGTTCATGGAACTCATCCACCTTCCTTTAAATGTTATGTGTTGAAATATAATGGTTTTCGAATATTTCCTCAAACAACTCTTAGGTAGTGGTGGTTGGGGTCAAATGGATTTTTCACTCCTCATAATCCTATCATTTATCCCCTATGTATATCAATAGGTGAGATATGATATTTTCCATTAGAATCACACTCATAAATGGTAAAACATCTTTGAACACTTGCTAGCCATGCCTTAGCTACATAACCATTTTTGATACCATTAAAGGTCAGTGGATGGATTGAAATCAATTCCTTGACCAATTATCCTAGTGTTTAACTATAAGGATGGTCATAACCATGCCACTTCTATTACTCCTCTCTATGATGTGACTCTAATTTATCTCCCTTGTATATTGGTGCAAGGGGATGTGGGATATAAACCTTTATATATCTCTTTATGTCCTTTATTGTGTTAAATTGTGGGTCCTCTACTTCTCTCCTTCCATTGACCTTTGTCTCCCTTGTATATTGGTGTAAGGGGATGTGGGATATAAACCTTTATATATCTCTCTATGTCCTTTATTGTGTCATTTTGTGGGTCCTTTACTTCTCTCCTTCCACTGACCTTTGTCTACCCCATAAACCTTGTGGAGAATTACTTTAAAAAAAATTAATGTGAATAGAAACCCCTCTAATAACATCCCAAGCATCTATTTCATGGCCTGTATTATCTAGGGTCTAAGATTTGCAAGGCCCTACAGAATCAAAGGTGGGTCAATAAATATGTCATCGTCATCTTGTATCAATATTATTCCCCTAAAAGGAATGTTGCACAAGGAAAATATAAGTTTTAAATCAAATGAGAAATAATGAACCAATAAATAAATTACCCAAAGCTCCTAGTGTTGAAACCCTTTGATATTAACATGTCATGCCCAAAAAATTCATGAAAATATAAAGTGAAAAAGGCCCCTTTTTTAAGAATGCACAATGCATATTATACACATACACATTTATAATAGTCTATCCATTTTCATGGAATGAGATGTAGAATATGTTGAATCAATGTTACATGCCTAAATAAACATAGATTTTAATGCACAAGTGTTTGCATAATAATTAAGCAACCATATCGGCTCCACTTGCTCTAACAAGCTTGTAGGGCCTTAACTATCCTATAAATCCATACTTTTCACCTAGAACACCCCATGGATATAAGGCTAGAAATGAATATTTGAATAAAATTAGGCTGGTTCATACAACCATTATCTCAAATAATTCACCATAAATCTTAACAAGGTACAAATGGGACCCTAGGCAATTTTTGCCAATCATAGGACTTGATTCGCATCTTAAGTCATAATTTAATTTAAATCTTAAGTTGATTTAATTTATGCAAATTAATTAATAATTATATCCTATTATCTTTATATGACCTCAAAATGGGTCTAAAATATCTATTTTTATCTCCTTGATGATGAAGCATCCCATCTCAACAATTAGATCTCTCTTATCACAACCATATGATCTAGATAGGTTGAGGAAACCTTATAAATATTTATCAAAGGAAATAAAGGGTTTAACATCAAATTTACAAGATTGAAAAAATCAGATTTGGTAAAGGAGATGAAAGGTTTGGAGAATGATTTGTCCATAGTCATCTCTCTCCTCCTTCCTTACCCCTAGACAACCACTATTAATGCGATCTCTAAGATTTTATCATATTTCACTTTGATATTTTCATTTGATGAAAATTTGGGCTTATTTAAATGCATTAAGGAGGTCTCTGGGTCTCATGGTATTTAAAATAGTGTTAGGGGGCTTCATCCTCCTCCACAGCTATTAATGGTCATTTATGTCCATGTTTATTAATAAAGTGTTATTTATTTTTAGTTTCAAGTTTTAAAATTAATTTAATGTGGTATATGGTTAAAAACTAAAGGGAGGTTCCTTATTTGGTCAACCCATCCTATGGCTTCTAGGGCCCCATAAAATCCAATCAGGCCAAATTCATATCTCTTCAAGAAATAGGCCATAACTATAAAAATATAGGGTTTTAAGCCTTAAAACCCCTTCCATGATGAAGAAGACAAACTTTTAAAGGGTGTACCTTTAGGGTCACCCCTCTCTTGACAATTCTAATTTCTTTAATTAAGCATACAAAAAAGTACAAGTATATTTACAAATTTTGGTTTTTAACAAACTACAGACTAGAAACTATATAATATAATTTTGAGCAATTTTAAAGCTTAAAATAATGAAAATTAAAAACCATAATAAAAATGGTAGGCTGCTATAATATTTTTTAGTGGTATTGGCTTCTTTTTGAAATCATGATCAATGTTATTAAATTTCACTAAATGTTTGGAGCATCAATTTAAGGTACATGAATTATAAGCCACACCCTACTCACCATTGAGGTGGCTCAAAATAATTTGATAAATGTGTTCAAGCTAATTCGACAGATCATAGGCCTTAAATAACCCATTGCATGGTCACATGGGGGACCATAAGTTAAACCATGAACTACCCTACATAAAGAGGTTACTACCCTACATTTTAAAGGTATCTTGTAAAATTTAATGCTATAAACTAAATTTTTTAAAACATTTTCATGGGCTTTACACATACCCTAAAAATAAAAATTGAAATCCTAAAAGATCATAAAATTTTGTATTTAAATCTAAAATTATATTTACACTTGACACCTTAAGGAATGTATGCATTAATTACTAAAATTTCATGCAGATTATAAAGGGATTCGAGGCTATTTACAACTTATAACATCAAAGTTTTAAATAAAATTAAACTGTGGATCCAAAAATGATTCTAAAAATTGTTGGGAAATCGTATTAGAGTCCATTTCAAATTAAAAATGTTTTTGAAATATTTAAAAGTGTTATAAATAACAAATGTTATTTAAATCAAACTAGCCTTTTAGGGCCTAAATTTATTTGCGCTACTATATTATTACCATCAATATAGCATTTTATACATAACATTTCCAATTTGAATAATCCATTAAAATTATAAAGTCTATAAATTAAAATTTATCTACTTTCAACACTTGTACAAGGAGGAGTGTCATGATGTTTTTCAAGATCATTAAAATTACATTTCTTTTTCTTTTTTTCAACAATTCTAAACTGAAATATTTATA
>JARHVA010002647.1:2377500-2438896 GCA_037957365.1 Torreya grandis
CCTATAATTTTTTCACTTTTTATAGTTTTATAAATTAACATAGGTGATCATCATATTCCTCCTAATTTTATGAATATATATATATATATATATATATATATATAATATATATATATGTATATATATATATGTATATATATATATATATATGTATATATGTGTATATATATATATATATATATACATATATACATATATATACATATATACATATATATATATATACATATACATATATACATATACATATATACATATATACATATATACACACACACACACACACACACACATATATATATATATGTATGTATGTATGTATATATATATATATATATATATATATGTATGTATGTATGTATGTATGTATATGTATTCAATGAAAATCAACAATAAATTTCCTTAAAAGGTATGAAATTTTCCATTCATGAGGCTCATAAAAATGTTAGGACATTAGTCAAACCAAAAGGTATAATTTTACTCTCATAATGTCTATATCACATTCAAAACATGGTCTTGTGAATATTTGATTCTAAAATTCACAATTAATGATACCCAAAATTTAGATATATGTTAGAGAACACTTTGGCCCCTTACATCTGATAAAATAAGTTGTCCATTCATAGATATGGGTAAAGGTTTTTGATTGTTACTTTTTTTAGTTGGTAGTACTCAGCACAAATTCAAAGGGGTTTTTCTTTTTTATTTATGAATATAACAAGTTCTTCCCAAAGGAAACACTATGATGTACAAGGTCCTTCTCCAACACAATTATTCAAGTTACATCTTGAGATTTTAAATCTCAAGTGTGGCCATCCAATATGGTGTTTTGTATATTAGCTCATCCCTAAGTACAATGTCTATCATGAAATCAATATCTTGAGGTGGGGTAATACTAGGAAAATAAATTGTAAACATGTCAATGAAATCCCAAAGGATGGGTGATGCAGAAGCATTTGTGGCCTTGAGAAATCTTACATCACCTAAAATAGAGTGTTTGTTTTTTGTTGTTTGTTTTTATTTCATCTTCACTTGATGTGTTTTTGTTGGAGGAATTTTACCAGTTAGTGTGCCAATCCATCTTGTGTTTGGTCTAGTTATTTTAGGATTTCATTAAAATAAGGAGATTGCCTTTGCTAATCAGCTATCTCATAATAAATTGGTTTTCAAATAGTTTATGCCTTGATTATTTTATAAATCAGGTTTTAAATGACTGATTTGTATTACAACATCAATTCATTTACCTTCATTGACTCTTCATGGTGATAAAAAATCTAATTGTTTATTATGTTATAGAAGGCTTTCTTATTTTTCTCTTAGATTTGGTATTGGATAAACTTCAAAGGCTAAACACCTATTCGCTTTTTTTGGGCTCTTTACCTCACTAACCATGTCAATTATTTATTATCATTACAATGTAAATTGGGGTTTATCTCCCAATGAATACATGGAATAAAGATTCAAATTAATTTTTGTTTGGTAGGATCAAAATCCCACATAATCCTATGATAGGCATTGGCTTTGTATCACAATGCAATTTAGATCAAAAAATTTGACTAAAACTTGAGAGAAGCATTGACTATTTATAAGGGTTTACTCAAAGCTTGACAAGTGACTGCACTCTTTTATTTATTTTTCCTTGATATCAGTGGAATAAATCCCAAAAAAATTGTATTGTTCTTGATGCATCATTCTCATGGTAATCAATGTATGGATTCCAGTTACCTGTTCAAACTTGGTAAGTTGATTTAATAATATTATTTAGAAAATAGAACTTGACAAAGATTCTAATGTTCACATTTTGGTGTACAATGTTTCTCAAGAATGAAATCCTAAATGGGTCTATATTGAGACAAGTCATGATCAATTTTTAAGGTGGAAAGATGATAATGTATTGTGGGATTTGAAAACTTGATTTTAAAACAAGTATTACACACTATGTTAATCAATATACATAGTCTCGATTAGGATTAACATAATCTTATAAAACCTATTGAATGCTATCAAAATACTACCTAGGAATGAATTCAAAATTTTATTATATTATTATTTATCTCACCAATGGAATACCATTGTGATATTCTTGTAGGTAGACATTCCAATTTGTTGACTCTTTGCATTCTTCTTGAAGTCATGGTATGAACAAAATGCCTAGGAAGTGGAAGAGACATGGGGGAAATGCGTAGAGGTTAGTGCATTCTATAAATATGTAAAAATACATTCAATTTGGAGGGGATTTTATTTATTAGTTGGAAAACTAAAATTAAAGACCAAGATTAGATTGTTTTTATTTTCTTGGCCTAGGAAGTTTGTAAAGGACTGTGTATGTTGCCAACCTGAGTTGGACGTCTATGTGTAGACTAGTAGGGTTTTTAATTATTTATTCTATGATTTTGTAATTGAATAATACAAATTGTTTCATAACTAATAATGTATTTCATTATGTTATTGCAGCTGAATCTAAGTTTTGAGTGACCATCAATTTTTTGATAAAATGTGTTTGTGTGTCCATTGGATGGTGAACCCTATAAAACAAGAATTAGAGGTACACTTTAATTAGTATTCCCTTCCTTATGATTGAACCAAGTGTTATAAAAGTATGATAGTGTCCTTACAATTGTGATAAACTCCTCAATGTGTGTTGTAGGCTATGAGAGAGAAGTCCACATAGAGATTACAAATTGTTGAAAAGATTGCATAAGTAGTTTCAAGTGTGTGAATTCATGTAAAAGTGTGAGTGAGTTTGTGAGAGACTCAATTTGGAGTCTATTATATGTTATGAAAGATAATCCTACTAATTCATGGTCAGATATCTCACATAGGAGAATATCATGTGAGATGTATAAGTTAATATAGATGTTGAAAGTGCTCGAGTAGAGACTGGACATGATGGGAAAGATTTCACATGGTGATGATTTTGTAACTACATGTGATGGTTATGAGGAAGATTTTATGGTGGGATTTTTTCCCCTATAAGCATAGATATATGCTTTGGAAAGATACTAATAAATTAGAGGAAAATATACCAATAGATAGAAGAGACCATCCAAGGTTGAGATGGAGAAAGGAGGAAAATATTTGAATGATATTTCTTTAGTTTTTAGACAAGAAAATTTATAATAACTCAAAAATTGTATATTTGATATAGAGATGTGTTTTGAACATATGAATATTTTTGACCTCATGAGGGTGAATTCTACATGCAATCATTTGAGTGGTATATTCTTCTAAATTTGCTCACCTCATTGCTTGTCACTAATATTGTTATTAGGTGACACTAATTTTGTGATCTATTTCATCTATTTACTCATTTCATAATATCCTCCTAGTCCCCTTATAGTCATTTGTTCACCCCCTTTTTCATTATACATTATACTAAGCTTATATCATCCCACAAATTAATTAGTTCTTCTAACTTTGTCTTATTTATCAACCAACCCCATTTATCCATTCTATGGGAATTTAAAATTCCCATAACCCACCTACCTACCTATCTCCTAGGCTCTCCTACATGCCTAGTACCTAGTCTCCATGATCATTTAATCTTTTTCTTATCTTTAATATTATTTGGATCATTTATATTTAGATTCATGATGTTAGTTTATAATGTTTATTTGTGTGCATTGTGATCTATTGGTTCTAAATTATGAAGTAGATGGAATTTGGGTGATTTTGATATACATTTTCATATCATAATAAATTTATCAAATTTATCATCTCACAAGTGGATTTTTAGTACTATATTGGAAGTATTTCTAAATAAAGAGACAAGGTAAATGTAATAATAAGATATATTCATGGGAATAGATGGTTTCCAATATGTTGGGTCAATTTTTGCTCCCAAAATTTTAGTCAAGATGGTTGAAAAAGCTTCATGTAAAGAGGCTTGAGAGTGTTGGTGAAAATAATGTTAATAAGAGAGTAAATAAGTATGGGGATCTATCATTTGATCATCTAAAGACTAATTTAAAAAGTATCAAAGTGGTGCAGAGGTGTAATGAATAGTTGGTTGTCTTAGAAGGCAACAAGGAAAGTCTTATATATGTAGAGTCCAATGTTTATTTTTAGAAAAATAGTGTTGAAATGAGTTGTGATCAGCCCATAAGTGATGAAATCCTCATGAAGGATGATTTGGAGGTGATATATTATTCACTGAAATATGGAGACCTATTGTGCAATGATGGGCAAGATATTATGAGGTCCGATGAGTGGGAAAATTTTGATTTTTCCATGATTCGTGATGGTAGTAGGGATGAGGAAAACCAAGGATTGATAAATGTTTTCATGAGTGAAACAATATATTTCGTTGAATATTTTAATCATGTAGAGTTATAAGTGAGTTAAAATTATAGCCAAGAAGAGTTACATGTTTCTTTGAAAGAAGAATTAGATGTGGATGTTGTGCAAACAAGTGCACATAAAGAGACAATAGTGAAGGTTAATCAATTTTTATAACATAAAATTAGAGATATACATGAGGTGAAAATATATTTTATATGTGTGGATAATGGGCCATTGAAAACCCATAGTGAGAGTGGAAGACATGAGCAACATGCTAGCATTAAAGGGCAGTTGGACAACATGTCCCTGGGGCATAATGGAATGGTGAATTAGTTATTTAAGGGAGCATTTTTTTCCATAATGTGTTTGTATAATGTGTAATTCCATCTATGGATATAGTGGCTAAGATAATGACTAAATTTTATGTAGTCTAGCATGTTCATTTGTATGATAAACAGAGTGAAGAAGCTGCCCAAGTGATAGATATGATAGTAGTGATTGAAGAAATAGTTGGTGTTGATGTTCCAACCAATGTGGAGTGTCTTCAAGTTAATTTGGAGACAAGAGAGAGTGATGGATCATGGTAACATTTTTTCTCAAGAATATATGAATATAGTGGCTCATTTTCATCCAAATATTGAAGAAGAGTTGTCCCTAGAATAGTTGAATGATGGAGAAGGCTTTGAGAAGCCCAAGATTGACATGGAGTAAAATTATAGCATAAATATGGATGTATTAGAGAAGTTAAGTTTGAGATAATCTCAATTATGTGATTTTTTAGGTATGGATATTGATTCTTTTGAGCTCCCTAAGTGGAAAAAAGAGTTTATAATGTACATGATAGTCCAAGCATGTGGTGTAGATTCTTAATTTACAATTGAGATGAAGAGATTGTTTGCTATATAAATGTGGGAAGTGAAAGATGAAAAGTTAATAAATGTCCTTGATTTGATTTTAGATGTTATGGGCTATCATTTGGATGCCCATGTGTCTATGTATTTAGTTGTGATGTTATTGAGTGTGCATGATAAGATTGCAACCATGAGTGTGAAGATGCAAATATGGAGTTGTGATGTTGTAGAGGATCTAATAGTTGGTTGGATAATGTGTGGACAAATCTAAGTGAGATTTAGGAGAATTTGGTTGATCTATGTTGGGTTTGATCCCATATGGGAGTGTGAGATGTATGACCAAGAATCTTGGTGGTGGTGGATGTATGAGAGTGGGTTTAAGCCCACAAATGAATTGACTAAGAGATGGTTATGCCTTTGGTAGATGAGGATGGTTGATAGTGGGTCTAAGCCCAAAAATGAGAGTGATTATGGTGAGTTGTTAAATACCATAAAGGAGAGTGAGTATGGTGAGTGGTAAAATCACACAAGGAGTGAGAGAGATTAGAAATGAGTAGATAAGAGAAGAGAAACCATCATGTAAGAGCTAAAAGTGGTGCATAAAAGAATAAAAACATATGAGGTACTTGTTATGTTGGAAGGGGATGTCATGGTCACCTTGTCTCATGACCAAAAGATTAGATTTGCTACTTATCCCATCCATGTGAGTTAGATCTCACATTTTTTAACCTTAGATGTGTGATTCAAGAACATCCATGGTCCTGAGAAATATTACATCACCTAAAATAGAGTGTTTTCTTTTCTTTGTTTATTTTTCTTTCATCTTGGCTTGGTGTGTTTTCATTGGAGAAAGTTTCTTGATTTTTGTTCCAATACATATTATGTTTGACCTAGTTATGTTGGTCTTTCATTGAAATAAGATATTACATTTTCTAATTACTTATCTCATCAAAAATTGGTTTTCAAATAGTTTTTCCTTGATTGCTTTATAAACCAAGTTTTAAATGACCAATTTGTATTGAAACATCAATTTATTTACCTTATTTTGCCCCTTTTGGTGCTTGAAAATCTAATTGGTTCTTGTGTTATATCAAGTTTTATTAGATTTATCTTGGATTGAGTCTTAGATATAATTCTAATGATAAATACCTATTCACTCTTTCTGGGCTCTTTTTCTCACTAGCCATGTTGATTATTTATTTCCATTGCAATGTAAATCAATATTTATCTCCTATTAAAGATGTGGATTAAATCTTTGTATTCATTGTTGATTTGTGGGATCCAAATCCCACATAAGCCTATTATAAAGAGATTTTAATCACACTATATGAATTTATCAAGATAATTCAACCAACTCAAATATCAAAATACATAATAGGTAGGATTTCTAAAAAAAATCAAAACACTTTTTGAATTCCTTATTTCATGTTACCTCGTTCCAAGATTTGTAAATGGATTTGTAATTAATTACATGTAGACTCAAATTGACATGGATTCTTGATCAAATGATTTAGATGATTGGATTCGATGGATGTCTGGACATGGATTGGGTATGAAAATGCTAGATTACTTAGTTAGCTAAATGGACATGAAGTCTTTATGTATTTTTTAGTTGAAGGATTAAATTAGCATGATAATGTTATGAAAATTATTGTTAGTTTTCCATTGTGAAAACATGGTATTATATAGGAAAAATGGATGAAATTTTAAAGAATTTTAAATTATTATAAGTCTCTAGTTTGGATAATTTTAGAGACTTGGAGGAGCTTCTCCAATTCTACAGGCTTATCTATAGGTTTAGGGGATAATGAGGTGGATTATATAGTAATTAATGAGGATTAGAGATCATATGGATTTATAAATGGATAGGGTGGTATGGTAACTAGGGTGTTAGAATAAATATGAATTTTAAACTAGCTAGTGGGTTTAAGGAGTAGGTTACTAGGTAATAGGGTCTATTATGGGTTTAATGAAGGGATTAATTGATTTTAAGATAGGATAAAGGTTATGTTGGATTATGGGAATTTTAAATTCCCATATAATGGATAACTAGGGTTAGATTAGAATAATAGGGATTAGGATAGAATTAATGAAGGGATGGGATTGGACTAAGGATAGTGAATAAAGGATCATTTAAGTTGGTTGTTAGATGAATGGCTAGAAATAGGATAAATTAGCATAATAAAATAGGTTAAGAAAAATTAGTGTCATCTAATAGAAATATTAGTTGATAATAATAAAGTGAGAAATTTTAGGTGAATATATTTTCCCCCTCTTTGAAATAGCATTTCAAGTGGAGCAAAGTGGAAGGAGTAATGGTATTTCAAAGAAGAACCATGTCATGGATGAATGTTAGTAGATGATGTTGGTGGATATGATTCCCCCTTAAGGGGAAATATAGGGAATAATGAGATGAATATCCACTCAAAATAAGAAATTATGGGTGGGATGTGATGGATAGATGAGGGGATGGGATGCTAGATGTGGGATAGAAGATGAAAAGATGAGCTTGATATTGAGAAATGAGCTATAAATTGATGATGCCCCTGGTAAGGAAACATGCATAAGTAATAGAGATGATGGGTGTCATAGTTGTATAAAAATCCTAAGGTGTAATCAACCATAACAATATGATGATAGGATAAAGTGTCATAAGCTTTAGACATATCCCAAGTAAGGATGTATGTAAGGGAGAGCTATAAACTAGGATAAGACAAGGACTTGATAAGATTAATGATGGGTGTAGCTCAAAGCTAAATCAATCAAGATGATATAGGTGATTATAGAGAATAATTGATATGATCAAGTGATCAAATAGTTTTATTGATGATGAAGATAGAAGAGATAGTGTTCGAGCTATCCTTAGGTATAAAGAAGTGACCAAGTCCTACCTATATAGACTAAAAAGGCCTCAGGCTAATGTAATTTTGAGTAGTGGATAAAATATGATGATGATGATGATTAGGGATTAAAGGGTGATATTAGTGATGATAGGATATGAATTAGATGATGGGATGAGGATATAAGATTGGATGTTAGATGGGTTGTGATGGGGTTAAGGATGATGAGATAATTATATAAGTGATAAAAGTGTAGATGATCAAGCCATCACAAATGTCATAAATCTCATCATAGTATAATTATTTAAAAAATATAACTCTTGAAAAGATGCCCCATGATATAAGTATGACTAAGAAGACATTATGCCAAAGTACATGGGAAAATAGCAAACTCTGCATCTTTGAGGGCACTTTTGGTGTCCTCATAACATCATCAATCATTTCCCAATAGACAAAAGGATACATTATGTAAAAAAAACAAACTACAAATAATATATATACATGATAAAAGACATGCAAATAATATAAGCAATAGACAAGTACCACACACACAAGTGTCTACACGTAGTATCCCAATGTCTTAGCTAATGATAGGATGAGTGATTAGGTGATGGGTTGGTTGATCATGATCTGATTATGGACTTAAGATAGTATTAGATGTTAGATAAGATGAATGATGAGGATTATGATTAAGATGAGGTGTTTCCCTAAGTTTAAGATATAAATATAGATGATGTGATGAGGATTTTGAATATAAATTGGTCTTGAAATTGAATTGAAAAGTGGCCAAGGATGGGGATAGAACAAAGTGATGACCAAGGATTACCAATAGACAAGGCTCTATAATGATCAAATATAACAAGGAGACTCAAAAATTATGGGATCATATACCTTTCATGTTATAAAACGTGATTGGATGGGTGTTAGACATGAAGAGACAATGATAAGGGTAGTGATGGGATCAAGTACCTTCCATGCTGGTAAAGGGTAATTGGATGGGTGATAGATATTAAAAGGCCTTGATAGGAAGTGATGGGTGCCAAATTAGAGTCTTTAATAAGGTGATGTATTCCAATAAACCCTATGCCAAGAGGATGATTAAGATATGAGGGGATGGGTGACCACTGAGGATTAGATTCCAAGATAAAAATATGGTATCCAAAATATGGGATAATATGAGATGGATGGGACTAGGGGATTAGGGATAAGACAAGACACCATGAACTTTTTGGCTTTTTCAAATTTTATGATTTTTAGGTTTTTTGACATTTTTCAATTTTTAAGGATTTTTGGGGTATGTATATACACTATACAAATGAGATTACTAGCAAAAGGAATACCAAGACTAGTAACCAAGAAAAGGATGAAGTGATGATGGACAAGATGAAAAAGGATGATAATGATGGGGGCCAAGGATGAATGGACTAGGGATAGCTAATTACCACATCATGAAAGAACCAAATAGTTATTTTTCTAAGTGTCCATTAGAGGATATGCTAAGAGGAATTTGGGATAGTTATCAAGGCACCTTCTACTTATTTATGAAGGTCAAGATGAGAATGAAAAATAGATAGGATACATGATATGATGGTGGATGATGGGTCGATGAATATAGACAAGGTGGACAAGGGATGTGATAAGTAGGATGATTGGAAGAGGATATGAAATGGATAGATTTACCATCCATTGTTGAGGAACAATGTAGATAATAGATTATTTTACCATGATGCTAGAAACCAATTTTCACCATAGTACTTGCCCAAGGTGCCAAAAGACTAGTTTTCACCATCAAACAAATGATTTTTTTGACTTTTTATTGGGAATCTCAATTTATTAGTTCATGGGAAAGATGTAAGGTGTGGTCACTTGACGGATAATATATCTAACGCCTATTATATGATGGATGCTAGATGCTTAGATGTTTTTTTGGCCTTTAGTGATTCTTGATGGTGACCCCTCTAGATATCTAGACTAGGTATCATCATTGCCCCTAAGAGAGATAATGATGCATGGGTTAGTGATGTGGGGTATGGAATCTATTAGAGCTTGATTTTGATGCATGGGAATTGAATGGATTATAGGATCAAGATATGATGGTGTGATGGGTGATGGAAGATTAGGACTAAAATGAATGATGGGATCATGATAAGATGGGGTGATGGAGGATTAGGAATAGAAGATGCATATGTCATTGGAGATGTGGGACATGCTTCAAGTGATTGGTTCTATGCAATAAAATATTGTAATAAATCCAAGACACTTTGACTTTATGGTTTATCCTTGATATGATTATTTGATGGATGATTAGCCATGCTTGTGACATTATTAGAATTTTGACTACCCCCTCGTTCCTAATTTTAGGCTTTACTAGGGGATATTGATCTTTGACTTGATATACAATGATTATTTTGACTTTGATAATCTTTTAGTGCTAGATATCAAGCTTCACTAGGTGAATACATTTTTGGATAAGGCTGATGATTTGACTCTTCTTGATTTTGACTAATGGTATCAAAGATTACTTGATTATGATTTATGACTTTTAGAATATTGTCTTGGACCTTTGTATTTATGGCACATATTATATTTTTCAAGGAAGGGTCCAATGATGCATGCTCATATTCATACTTATGAATGGAAGTGATTAAATTATCATTGATGGGGAGAAAAGGGTCCATGATGGATGAAGATGGTGGTGATGAGGTCAATGAGTGGTGATGGGATAGCATAGTCTTCATAGGGGTTCCTAGGAGACCTAATTTTGACATCGAAGTTAATATCCTCAAGATCAATAAAAGGATCACTAAGATTAGTTGTATTAGATGCATCTAAAGGAGGATCAAACTCACTTTGACAATATTTTATAGATAAAGTTTACAAGAACTCATTTATGATGTCATCATCTGGAATGGAATCAAAAGATATGCTTGGTAATGAATTAGAGGTATTTGGATTATATGTATCTTCTAAAAGATAGGCATTATTAGCATTAATGAGAGATGACATTTCTAATGAGGAATTTGATTTAGATACAGGTGTTAAACATGATCCTATGGAAGATAAGACCTCATATGCTAACTTTGAAGTTGATTCTAATACACAAGATGCAATGCTACTATTAGGAGAGCTCTTATCCATAATTGACCTCTCATCATTGGGTATTTGATGTGATGGGTGAGAGGGAGATGAAAGATGAAGGATGGATTCAAAGAGACAGCCATGGAAAGATTCATGAGAAATGGGTGGACTAGGCTCATGGTGAATGGACTCATTCTATATAAGATTTGTCATAGATAGGAGTGGTGTCTTGACCTTGGTTTGGAGAGGGAAGGGATTTATCATGATTGGGAATGGAAATTTGGCATTCCTCTTTTTTTTACCTAAGGATGTGGATGCATCTATTTCATCATCAATTACTATATCACCACAGTCAATGAGGTCCTAGACAAAATCTTTGAAAGGTTGACATCAATTAATGGTATGCCCCCAAGTTTGATGATATGCACAATATTGATTGTATTTATACCAAGATGGATTGGGTTTAGTGGGATCAATATGTCGAATAGATAAATAGACCATCATGATAGAAATGATAATTTGTTTGAGAAAGGCTTCGAATGATATAAGAAGGGGAGTATAAGGACCTGCTTCATGTTGTGACTTGGATGTGGAAGTATTGGACTTATGATCATATGGTTGTGGATATGAATGGCTGGATGTATTTAAGGTCACCAAGATTGGATTCCTTTTGCTAGTATCGGAATGGGTAGATGGTGGTTCATGGCTAGCAGATGAAGGGACTTGGATGGGATGTGTAATGAGTTGAATGGGGTCAACACATTTGGGGAATAGTACACCCATCATAAGAAAATTTAGGAGGATCTCATCCTTATGGGTAGATATGTATTGGTCTATAAAAGTGGGGTCTATCTCCATGGTGATGTGTGATTTAGTGATGGATGATCTAGGTAGGATAAAGATCGAATGAGGTTCTTGATCAAAATAGGTTGAAATAACCAAGCTAGATGAGGATGAAAGGTGATAAAATATGATATAGGGTTGGGGTCAGATTTTAAACCAATAGTGTAATAGATGCTAATGTATTATTAACAATGATTAGTTGTCAATCTAGAAAAAGGATTGGGAATGTGATGGGTGCCTATATTCAAAACTAGTAAGATGATAATATGATGGGTACTAGTCATGAGTAGGCAAGGATAATTGGACTAGAGATTATTAGATTGATAATTATGGGTTTTCTAGATTGAACCTAACGAGGTGGCTAAATGATAAGAAGATATTGACTAGGGATGAGTATCTAGCCAAAGGATAAATGATAGTGGAGCAGGATGATAGGACTAGCTTAAAATCTTAGACAAATTTTCTCAAGCTAGGATGGGGTAGGATTAGGTGATGAAGTTGATTAGGACAATGGAATAAGGATAAGTTTGATGATGAAATGATAAAGGGGTAGTGAAAGGTGGATGGTTTAGACCTATATGTGACCTAGTGATGACTAGATGAGTGATGAATGCAAGGTCAAAACAAGTGATCAGGTATGGATTTAAGGTAAGATGTGGATGAAGAGGTATGATTAAGATGTGATTATGGGATGACTAATGATGTATGGGTATTATGATAAGATATAATTAAAAGGATGTAAAATAGAGTGAATTATGTACAAGAAGCTAAAACAAGGATATACAAGGTGATGGGATAATGAGACAAGAGGGTATGGGGATGATTAGGACTATGGATAATGTGGATGGTGAGACAAGATGGGATTAGCATAGGTGATGGGTTAAGATTAAATATTTAAGGGGGTAATGTCAATAAAATTATATGGGAATGATCAAGACTATAGTGTGATTGATGGATAAGGCAAGGTCAAAGTGAGGTGTGATTGATTATGAATGAGGTGGTCTTATGATAAGGTGTGACTAGGATGATGAGTGGATGTGACTAATATGGGAGATTGGAATATGACTAATAGAATATTTAAGAAAAATAAATTATGTACAAGAGGGTAATAAGATAAGGATAAACAAGACAAGGTGATGGTCAATAGTGAGTGGTTATGGTTAGGCTAGGATGGGATGAAGACAAGATGGGAGATAGGAGAGAATGATGATAAATATGTACAAGTGATATGTATAAGAAGATGATGGGATTAGGATATACAATATAAAATTTATGTGAAGGGATAATGATACAAGATGATGATTAGGATTTATAGATGTAATGGACTTAAAGATAAGATGTGGATGACAAGGTGTGATTAGGATATGTAATAAAGATAATACATGGACTGGTATGATGACTAGGATGCATAAGATAATGATTGAATGATGTGGAGAGGATGACTAGGATAAATGGATGATGTCAATGGTATACAAGATGATAGGTTGATATGTACAAGAGGACAATAGGTTAATGATGTTTAAGATATAAGGTACAGGTTGATGGGGATGTGACCTAAAATGGGTTGAAGTCAAGATGGGAGATGGGAAATAAAACAATAGGTATGAAGAGATGATGATAATTAGGATAGGTAAGTAGATGGGGTCATAAATAATTATGAGTGGGTATAGTTAGACTAGTATGGGATAGGGACAAGATGGTAGATGGGGGATAATGACAAAGACAATATGACAAGGGTGTAGAAGGTAAGATAGGGGTATGACTTATAATGAGTGGATTAGACAAGATGGGAGATGGAATAGGATGAGTATAATGTATAAGGTAATTATGTATAAAGGGGATGAGACTAGGTTAGTACAAAATGATGGATACAAAAGACAAGGATGTACAATGTGGACTTGGGACAAGGTGGGGAGGACTAGATGTATTCAGATATATGAGTGATGGGTTAGGATTAATGATGGGATAGGATATGGGTATACTAGGTAGGGATTTAATATGATGATGGGATATAGTAAAATACGTGTTAAAGGATGTGAAAAAGGACAATATGCGGTTGGAATATGAGAGGATGAGATGACTATGTGAAGGTAAGTAGCTAATGATGTGGTCTTGGATAAGGATGTAGGATATGATCAGGGTATATAGGTGATAAGGGTATGACTAAAGGTGGGTAGATATAATTATATTGGGATAGGAGGAAGATAAGGTGATAATGGGAGGATGAAGAGGATGTATAATGGGATGATGATAAAGACATTCAAGATAAAGGGATATACAAGATGATGTTTAGAATATATAAGTGATGGGGTGAGGATGAATAAACTAAGATAGGATGAAGATGAGATGAAATGGGATATGATAAAGACAATATATACAAATGGATGATGGAAAATATGTACAAGATGATGGAATGATGGTATATATAAGAGGATGATTGGATAAGTATGATGAGGTAATAATAGACAAGGTATGTTTGTACAAGATAGTAGGATGTACAAGGTGGTTTTTAAAAGGATCCTAGATAGGTATAGATAGGTGAAGGCCAAATCAGCTCATAAATAGTACAAGTTTTGAATAACACACACCCAAGCAAGCAATCCATAACCTATGATTAGTAAAATAAAGGGTGTGTAACCCAATGTCCACACCATATAATGGCTTCATAGGTGAGGCTGTAGGTCGATGACGTGTTATGGTATCAATCAAACCCTATTAACCCTACTTGCACTTGATGGATACTTTGAAGCTGATGTTGACTCTTGCAATGGTACACCTATTACAGGTGAAAGGTATTATACTAGGCTGAAAGAGCTCTCTATGGGAGTCCCTGATATACACCAAGGTACATAGGGGTCCAAATCCATATAGGGTGTTGTCTAATGCTTAGTTTATAGAATTAACTCTTCCCCTTCATGGATGACCTATATGGGGTCAACCACTTAGCCTAATGACAACCATCCATGATTTTTATACTCTAATAAAACATAAAGCTTGGTTAGTGTGCAATGATGAAATCCACAACACTAACCCCTATATACTAAGCCCATGCATGGGTGTCAATTCCATGTCACATGCCATCCTAGAGGGGATGGGTTGATAAACAAGAAAAACACATGATAAAATTAATTAACCTATTTAATTACCTATGTGAGGGGCATGATATGATAATTATTTACATTTTGACTCAAGCAATTATATACAAGGAGAAATTCAACAAAGATATATACACATAATAAGATGATTAAAAATGATATATACAAGACAAAAATGAGTAAAAAACTATTCTAAAAGTGCCAAATGTATATTTGACTCATGTCCTACAAGCACATAGGTTAGTAGTTTGATTAGTACTCTAAAAATTGGGTCCTACAAGGCAAAGGTTAGTACTTTCAAGAAAAAAGTTGACTACCTACAAAACCATGAATATACAGTCAGTATAAAACAAAATTAAAACCAAAATAGTCAAAGTCATAATTAAGGGGGGGGATCAAAATCACTAATATGAGTTATGATTTTTCAAAGGCTAATTGATCATGACAAATATCTACAAAATCATAGTTAGCTAGACAAAAATGTGACCCATCATGAAAAAATCATTGTTTACTATAACTTGATATTTATGATTTTGTTATAAATGACAAAACCTCTAGGTTTAAATATTGGACCTAGACAGAGGCCTTTATAATATGACAAAATTGTTCTAAAGTCCTAAGGACACTTTATTGATGGGTGATTGTATGGATCAAAGACTGACTACGCTATATCAAAAATTTATGAATGAATATTTTGAAATAATTACCCTAGATTTTGATTATCCTAAGGAAAAGAAAGATGTTTTATATCAGATTCTTTTATATGTTTATTCTATTAGATGCCTAAAATACCCTGTAGACAGTGCTAAAATATGAAATGATTTATTTGCAAAACCCTGACTCAAACCTCAAAGTCACATTAAATCAAAATTACTATTAGAAGTGGATCGACAGTCATGTTTTTGTCATAAATTTGAATATTTGACTTAAACAGTTATTTATACAAATCATAATAAATTATCCAGATGCCTAAAATTGTACATGTATAGATTAATTAAGAGCCAAATATATATTCAAGAAAGTTTTAGACAAAATATAGATATAACAAAAATTTTAGAAGAAACTTATGATTAAAATGTGTGGGGATAACAAGACTATGAAATGGATTTTAAAATGGTGAAAATTCTATCAATACCACATTTTTTGGATATTCATGATTGACATTTTTCTTAATGCATTGGTCTGGTGGATATTTTCTCCCTTCTCCTCTTGCTCTCTATTGAATTTGAAATAGCTACATAGTGAATTATACAAAAACTTGGTTAAAAAAATGATTTTATGCCTTTTAAAAATGAAATGATATTACCAATTTGGGCGACATTATAGGACACAACTGCCAGGATAACCCTTGATTCAGTGATTGGGTTTTTGTGCCCAATAAATGTCATGACTACCTTATCCTACATAGACATAAATATGCTTAAAAATAAACAAACAAAAATCTATTTAGATATTAATACCAAAGGATGAGATAAATATAATGTATGTATAATGAATTCATGTAAAAATCAGAAATGGTTAGAAATTGGCCAAAGTATCAAAGAGGTGGTCAAATACTATACAAATCTATCTCTTATCATAAAAACCCTAAAATAAAAATAAAATGTTCTTGATAGAGTAATACCATAGATGCCAACTAATATTTGATTAGTTCAAATATTAATTACTTTTGTTATATGCCCATAATACAACACACCGTGTAGATTATAGATCCCCATGCTATGATTTCCAACCACTTCACCTTAACACCCAGGATCTAAAAATAGTAAAATGATCATAATATATTGAATTAGTATTGTCTATATGGATGAAACAATAGATTTTGTTAGAAATAGGTGTATAAATGGATTGAAGGATCAATATTCAATTATAATTGGCATATCTATACTAACAGACAAGTGTCAACAAGAAAATTGGAATCACCGATCATAATTTTTAATTTATTTTTTTTTTTTTATATGACACACACAGATCACAATTTTTTTAAAATGAAAGTAACAAATATAATTCATAGATTAGGATGATGATATGTCAAACCATCAATTACCCTAATCCCAACATTAACCTATCATCGTATTGAATTAAAACCTGTAGCATCCAAACACATGATTAGCTATCTAAAAAAATCATCCTATATTAATGAAAGCTAGAACAAGTGTTGTCTACTATCCTTTCCTTAAATGCATCTAGGCATCATGCAGATCTAAGGCATAATATTTTTTTTAGAGTTTTAGACAATAAATTTCCTACAGATTTACAAATTTAAAGCTATCTATTACATTGACTATTCTAAGCACAACAATTTAGTTTTGTGATAAATGATAGGCGCTTAGCATAGCATAGTAGAAAATATTTTATCAGTTTGCAAAAGTGGCCACCAATTTCTAGACATGTGAACCACTTGATAGAATATCTGTAAAGAGAAAAAAATAAATGATCTTACCTACTATTATGATAGGAATATAAATATAATGATGATAAGGTTGGGATAAGATAAAACATTGGGTGTCAAAGTACTTCAACATATATATATATATATATATATATATATATATATATATATATATATATATATATATATATATATATATATATATATATATATATATATATATATTTGTAGAATATATAAAACCTTTTAAAATATCCTAAAATGTTGTGAATATCATTCACTTGCAATTTTATAAACAAGAAGATATGCAACTAGCTTAATCGCTGTGTGAGGAAGAAAAACATAGTAATATATGCTATAAGTATAAAAACCATAACCTTGATGGTTGTTGTGGATGGGAATTTTGAAATTGTTGAGATACCAATCTTCAAGTTTGGCCTAAAATCTTAAATAATCACACCTTAAGTGCCAAAAATGTTAGTTTAAGAGGATTTTACTCCCATCGTGGTCACCAAAATGTAGAGAGAGTTTGAGCACACTATATGAATTTAACAAGCTAATTCAACCAACTCAAATATAAAACTACATAATAGAAAGGATTTATAAAAGAAATTAGAAAACTTACTGAATTCCTTGTTTCATATTACATCCTTCCAAGATTTACAAATGGATTTGTGATTGATTGCATGTAGACTCAAATTGACATGGATGCTTGATCAAATGATTTGGATGATTGGATTAAATGGATGTTTGGACATGAATTAGGTATGAAAATGCTATATTTCTTAGTTATCTAAATGGACATGGAGACTTTATGTATTTTCTAGTTGAAGAATTAAATTAGCATGATGATGTTATGAAAATTGTTGTTAGTTTGCCATTTCCCAAGCATGGTCTTTTATAAGAAAAATGGAGGGAATTTTGAAGAATTTTAAATTATTAAAACTCTCTAGTTTGGAGACTTGTAGAGACTTGGAGGAACCTCTTTGATTATAGAGGCTTCTCCATAGGTTCAAGGGATAATTAGGGGATTAGATAGGAAATAATGAGGATTAGGGCTCATAGGGATGTAGGAATGGCTAGGGTGGTAGGGTAGCTAGGGTGGTAGGTGAATAAATATGAATTTTAAATTGGATAGTGGGTTTAAGGAGTAGGTTAGTAGGTAATAGGGTGTATTATGGGTTTAATGAGGGGATTAATTGATTTTAATATAGGGTAAAGGTTATGTGGGATTATGAAAATTTTAAATTCCCATATAATGGATAACTAGGGTTAGATTAGAATATTAGGGATTAGGATAGAATTAATGAAGTGATGGGATAAGACTAAGGATGGTGAATGAAGTATTATTGAAGGGGGTTATTAGATGAATGGCTAGAAATAAGATAAATAGAATAATAAAATAGGTTAAGTGGAATTAGTATCAACTAATAGAAATATTAGTCGATAATAATTAACTAGATTATTTTTGTAAACATAATAATCTAATTCATAATAATATAATGAATTAGAAAACAAAGCCTGACTAATGTTGGTTCTCAGTTGGAAAACCAAAATTAGATTATTTTTGTTTTCTTGGTCTAGGAAATCTATAAAGGACTATGTATGTTTCCAATGTGAAGCAGAGGTCTATGTTCAGACTAGTAGGTGTTTTTAATTGTTTCATACATGGTTTTTTAATTGAATAAGCCAAATTTTATTAAAATTAAGAAAGTATTTTTTTGTGTTATTGTAATTAAAACTCTATTTTGAGTGATTATCAATTGTTTAAAAAATGTGTGTGTGTGTGTGTCCATTAGATTGGTGAACCCCTACAATACATGAATTAAAGGCATACTTTAATTAGTCTCCCCCTCTCCTAGTTTTTCACTAGTGAGATGGTCATATAATTAATCCTTCTCTATCTCCTCCTTTAAATTGTCATTTACTATGATAACATATATCTAACATATTTTCTACATGATCCACTTGATTTTCATCATAGAAAAATTTGAAGGGAGATATGATAATCATATTGGTCCCAAGTTCATCAACACACTCAATTACCTTTTTGTGACAATCCAACTTGTCTCTCTAATAACTAATCTAGTCCATACCCAAATTGACTTCATAACTAACCAAGGGTATAATGTGTAAGTAAATAGTGATGGGAAATCCACCCAAATTTAGAGCAAAACAACTTGATAATAAGCTTAAAGACATCTTGTCCCCAATGACCAACTCAACCTCCCAACACTCATGCTTCCTAGAATCCACTAGCCTACAATATTCCACAATTGAAGGGGATATAAATGAGTCAAAGGATCTAGAATCAAATAGAACGGTAAAAAATACTCTATTAATCATACTTGTGGTCTCAATGAATATCACTTGGTGCTATGTCTAATGGTTTTACACTTCTTGATACATCATGTGGCCATGACCTAAATCACCTACTTTCTACTCAAAAATTTAAGCATTTTTCCTTATGGTAGAAGAAACTATCTATAGGCAATCTTTTACATATTCAAAATCCCTGAATTTAGTGTGATTTATCTAATATAGTAATCTAATTGGGTGAGTCTAAATAACCTTGCTACATTACATAGTGGGGCATGTTATATCATAAATAAAATTGACTAGTTAATAATATGGGCTAAGGTTGCACATATAAGAGATTATATAGTAGAAACTCCAGCTAAATTCTTATAGGAAAACATAATAACAAGTTATGCATGCCCTTTAAGTATTACAATCGATAGAGGATTTTTTTATTTATGGAAATGGTGTGCATTTTTTTGGAATAATTTATGGTTGAACATCATCAGACAACACCTTACGGTGCACATGGAAATGGTATAATGGAGGCTTTTATCAAGATTTTAGCTAAGATTTGTTAAAATGGGAATACATATTAGAATTATAGGGTTTTATATATATTATGAACATATATAACCACATTTAAGTATTTGAATCAGCATACAAAATTCTAGCTAGTATATGAGAGAGGTGTATTATTATCAGTAGAGTTTGTTATTCCTTTGTTAAGGATTGTGTGAATAATAATAGTAAAGGAGCACATCATTCAATAAGAGGTTGATAGAGTTAATGAAGTTGGATAATAAAATTCTACTTTCTAGATGGAGTCAAAGAATAAAGAAAGCTTATTAGAAGGTTTGGCATGTAAAACACATCAAAATAAAAAAATATGTGTTGGCATCAGGTGTTTTTTATTACTCAAAATATGCAAAACACCTAGGAAAGTTACATATTTAGTAGATTAGACCACGTATTATTCACCACATTCTAAAAAATAGTGCATGCAAGCTTGAATTATTATAAGGGAACTTCAATGGAAGTAATCACAATCCCTTCTTTGAATGATTGCATTAAAGGAAGATGTTAAAGTCACTAACATTATGAAAATGTACAACAAAATAATATTTATTATTTTTAATAGTTTATTTCCACTAATTTTTTTATGTAGTATGTGGGTAATAAGTGTAGGCACCTGAAATCAGACACTTTGGTTTGATTTTAACTATCTGTTAATAGTATCCTAAATCATCTAATTTAAGTATTCTATTTTCATTAACATTCCTAGTCTATCACTATTCCATCTCCCCCCCCCCCCCCAATTATTTAATCCATTCTTATATTATCACATCATATCCTACTAAATTCACATCACTTCCCATTTGTCTATTAATACTTGATTAGTTATCTAATCTTCTTCTTAATGTAAAATTCCATGGAATGCACATTTCCTATTTTTAATAGTTCAATTAATATTATTTTTCATCTCAAGTTCATGACATCATCCTCTTATTCCATAAGGCAATCCAATGTAAAATTTTAAGTGAAATCAAGGTCTCTTACATCCTCTTACACACTTCTTACATAATCTCTTACACCCCTCTTACACACTAAATCCTTTCTTCCACACTCCATATCTCCCTCTTATACACTTCATCTCCCTAATTTATAAGGATGGTGGTCTAATACTCATCCATTGATCTTCTAATTGATCCAACAGTCCACATTCATCATCCAATTATATAAAATGGAGGGCTTCTTGCTCATTTAGACAAGTATTGATAACATAAAGAAGTGTTGCCCTTTTGAAGAGCCACTCTCACATCAAGTTTCAACCAACGTTCTCATTGTTCATCCAATCACACATAGTGTAGGGGAGACATTATCCAAGTGACTTTGTGAGATTACCAAAGACCTCAAGCACTACATCTGAGCCAATATAAACTTGAATTATGACTAGAAGGAGGCATCCATGGGGAAGGTATAATCATTTTGATTTTATCTTCTATTTATTTTTAATCATTCCTTAGACCTTTCCCAATTTGATAACATGCACCTAGGATGTTAGTTTTGTATTTTTTTGGTTTTATTTTCATGATAATAAGAAATGAACCTCCTTTGTAATGTTTTGTTACGTATGACACACCAAATGGGACTAACACCCCACATTATCCTTTAAAACAACATATCCTCTAATTAAGAAATTAGCTCAAAATTGATCTTAATTTCACCTCTTTTTATTTTTAATTTATCAAATTTCCATTCCTAAATTAAATTCATAAATTATCTACTAGTTGTCATAATAATTTCTCATAAATGTTGATATCAACATGATAATCAATTATATCACTTCTCTATTTTATGTTCTATTGTGTTTTTTAGGAAAATGGTGGGATTGACCTAAAAATCAATAAAATCACACTGCTAAATGGCATGAATGCTCTTAGGTTTGAATCAAAGTGTGGTTTTATAAAAAAAATTAATCATAAATTAAAATGGTGGAATCAATTTTCCTATCAATAGGATTGACCTGCATATCGACAAAAATTCTTGGTAACTTTTATTCTTTGTATTTCATGTATTTTGGTGATATCATACTTAGAAATAATAGAATCGATAGTATAATTAGTAAAATCTTTTTTGTTTTTATTTTATCCAAGTTTTTATTTTATCAATAAAATTTCTTTGTTAAATAATGATATCACCCTGCTAATCGATAGAATCTCTAGTTCATTATTTTTTGTGTTTTATGGCTATAAATCAGTGATATTGATTCCTGAACTGATGGGTTAACCCTAATAAATGGTGAAATCACCCTATGGTAATTTTTATATACTTAAACAAAAATCATTTCAACTTATTTTTTATTTGTCAAAAGCCAAAAATCTAAACACTAATATGTTTTTAGTAGGTTTTGTGAGTCAAATATTTGGTTGTTTTCACAAACAAACACATTTTATTTTGGTGGTTAAAAATGAACCAATATTTAAATTTGGTTCTTAAAAATAATTGTGTTTTCATTAATTTTAGTGTGTGTTATGTGTTTATGGGTGGATTATTATGTTCATGTTCTCCCCTTGCCCACTTGTGGAACACTCAGTGATCAAAAGCACATAGGTTACTTTTGCCTTTTCCAAATTGAAACTAGAGTATGCTTTCCTCTTGGCCACTTGTGAGATCTAGATGGTCAGAAATAGTGAACCTTCCCTTTTTATTTTAGCTAAGTAATGTCAACTTAATCACCATAAGTGAGTCATTAGGGTATGGTGACTGGGATTTCATCCCCTAACTTATGTACCAACCCCTTTTTGATGGGGGATATAATTGGAAGGAATTGTCTTAAAAGCATAGATAAATTCCCCGTAATTTTTTTGTAAAATTAAGGAGTTTTTCCCTAATGATAAGTCATTTTTAATCACTCTTGGAGTTCAATTTTTGGTATCACTTCACTAAGATCTCACAATTGAAGTGGTCATGAAGGGAATAAACCCTACCATGAATTTACCATTGTTTTTATCTTTCCTTATAATTTTGAGCCCCATATACCATGAGTTATGTAAAGGATCATATATAAATCCTATTAAAATTTAGATTGAGTCATTTAGGATATAAATAATTCATAGTGTGAGGGAAACTAAACTGCCCCAAGATCTCAGGACATACTATTTAAAGTGAGGGTTAAGAGATTAACTTATTCCCACTTCTTGTGAGGTATATACATGGGATATAATTATGTTGTACACCCATTTTAACACTAAAATAGGATTTGCCTTGTGTGCATGCCATTTCTTGTTTGCTGTCATATACCTCATTTTTTGTGTTATACCTTATGCATCAAACAAGTCAAATCATCCCAAGTCTAAAACTTTATCATTACACATTGGCACGATAAGGCACTACAATGCCCAAATTCCAAGTCATTTTTATCCCATTCTGAACATCATGTTGTCTTATTAAAATGGTACCCTATCTATATTCCACCATTATGTTAGTCATTTGAAAACAAATCCAAATAAGATTCATTTTGAACCAAATCCAATTCTAAATCGAATCCAAATCATTCTAATGTTTTAATTAGTAAAACATTTCCAATCAAGTCTAATTTAAATCTTCTAAAGTCAAAGTCAAACATTTTTAGAAAGTCAAAATTCTTTAGTCGAACATTCCAACTCAACTCTTTTAATAATTCAATGTCAATCTTCAATTCAAATTTAAATTTATAAAAAATCAAAGTCAAACACTTTCAAAATTCAAACTCAACTATTTAAAGTAAAAAAAATTAAATTGAAGATCAAATTTCAACTTCCAAGTCAAATATCTAAGTCAAACACTTTCAAAAGTAAAAAAAATTCAAGGTCAAATTTCAAGTCAAACTTCAAATTCTAAGTAAAATATTATAATTTAAACATCCTAAGTCAATTATTCCAATTCCAATTAAATCAAATCTAATCAACTTTGACCGAGTCCAAATCAAGTCAAAATTAGTCAATTTGACCAAATCCAATCTAATTCCAAAGTAAAAACATTTAAATAATGTCAAATCAAGTCTATTTTGACTAAGTCACATTGATTATAAATTAATTAAACATCACATCTAAAGTAAAATCTTATATTTCCATTCAATCTCCCACACATGTTGATTAGGAATGGTGAAGTCATAACATCAACCCTTAATCTCATTTGAATAAAATCCAACAATCAAAATAAAATTTGATATTAATTGAACACAGACTCAATCTACCCTGCTTATGGCCAATCACATCAAATCAATCTACCCTACTTAGGGATAATCACATCAAACATCACAGTCATATCAAATCACTCTACCCCACTTGGGGATAATCATATTAAACATCATAATCACTTCAAATCAATATAACCTACTTTGGGTAAATAAAATCAAACATCAAAATCATACCAACACATCAAATCATTAATCAATTATACATTAAATTTGATGGCATCCAAAAAATATATAGATAAAGTCCAAATTGAACAGTACATGTATGAGAATAATGACAATGTTATTTGTGACTCTTAGAAATAAGTGTTCAACTTCATATAGATTATGATCTAGAAAACATAATCTCTATCCTAAATAGGTAAATTTAAATCATTTCCCATCAACATCAATAAAACATCCCATCCATTGGTCTTGATCATCACATCCCTCATCAAAATAGCAAAG
Organism: Torreya grandis; assembly: GCA_037957365.1. Taxonomy (NCBI): domain Eukaryota; kingdom Viridiplantae; phylum Streptophyta; class Pinopsida; order Cupressales; family Taxaceae; genus Torreya; species Torreya grandis. Next base: position 2,402,364 of record JARHVA010002647.1, read on the forward strand.
GGAAACCTATTTTGGCACCCTTATCCAATATTTGTCTAGCCCATGAGCCACAACAATCACATCTAGAATCCATTCCATCCATGTCAAGATCAGGTTTCAAAATTATTAATGAACCCTTAGAATAAATCTTTTACCATTTAGTCATGGTAAACATGATTGTATATCTGCACACCAAGCATTTTAATGAAAATGAACCAAAACTTAAGGGGTACCATGAAAATGAATATTATGAATATCACAAAATTTAAGGCCATTATCTAAGTATATATCCTATAGAACTATATCCAAGGTTTGATTGACTATAAATACTTAAAAATATAATCAAATACATCTATGTATGAGGATCACCAAATAGGGATATGCCAAGATTCCTTCCAAGACCATGATCAAATTTATCCAGTTTCAAGTCAAGATCAAGATAGTCAACCCATCCTCAATGTTTTTGTCAAATCACCCATATTTAATGAGTCACCCTTTGACCATATGATAATATTTGATGGTCTTGACTTTAACCTCCCATTGGTATTTTACAAACCCTTCTTTGATGAGCCCATCTTTGAAGAAACCATCATTGGCTAATAATCCATCTTTCATCCATTGCAAGACATCCCCCATTTTATGAAATCCTTTCATACCAAAGCTATCATTTATAAGTGAGAAGTGGAAAAGGTAATTTTGGATAACATAATCCAACAAGCCCTCCTTATGGACACATCCAAATTATATTCCAAATCAACATCACAATTAGTATTAAATTCAGAATCAAAATTAGTATCTACATCCAAATCTAAATCACAATAAAATTTCTTATTTGAACCAACATCAGAATTAGGTTCCATATTAGTATCATAATCATAATCATAATCAACATCAAAATATATTTTACCATCATAATCAACATTAGAATTAGAATACATATATTATTACATTAGTTACACACTTTTAATAGATCCATTTGAATACATCAGTGGCCTTTCCATGGTTTTTGAGAAATTTCTCTTTGGCATCAAATCAATTTATCCTAGTAGCCTCTATGAGGATTGCATAAATTTTAATCCTTCTTTTAGTTTCACCTTTCCTTTGCACATTAACCATCATATCCCATACTTTAACATCTAATCTCTCACACCCATCTATTAGGACTAACATAATCACACTTTTTTGACTTCTTCCATAGTGACATATCAGTGGTAGAATTTATGGGGATCCAAAACAACATTCAAAATCAAATATCAAAATTCATTAGTGAAACCTTGTTTGAAGTGATAGGGGACAATCAAAGTCAAAAATTAATATCCCTAGTGAAACCTTATTTAAAGTGATAGGGAACAATCAAATCAAAATTTAACATCCCATAGTGAAACCTTGTTTTAGGCACTAAGGAATAACCAAAATAAAAATTAGAATAATCAAGAAGACTATATTGGTGAAAGCCTCTTGGAGGTGCCAATATATGAATAAATTATCTCTCAATTTCATGATGAAAACATCATTAAAGTTAAAATCAGAATAGTATATAGTCTAAAGTTCATTCAGATTGAAACAAATCTTAAACCTAAGGAGAAATAAATGTTTGTCCCTATTGAGAGAATTTTTAGATGTTTTTGACCCCCCAACATTCAAATTCATGTCATAATTAGAACATACATAATCAAAAATAATGTGTGTGATTTTTAATCCTAATTTCCCATGGTCTTCAAATAACTATACATCCCTTCATGATCATATCCTCCATCCAAATCTAGAATTACCTCATCAAATTAGATCCTTCATCTAATTTTTATCTTAATTTACCCTCTTTGGTGGTTGTCTCTTTTATAGAGGAGATGAAGACACATTTTTAGATGTTTGGAGGAATTAAAATTAAAATCAATGAAGATAAAAATAACATCAGTGTGTTCCACATCAACAATAGGATCCTATTTGAGAAACTATCCAAAGTGGGTGTGGGCTAAAAAATCAAAGGGTCAGCATTATGCATATTATAATCCTCTATTTACTTGAGATAATAAAATCATAAAAAAGGGTGGGGGTAGATAAATTAATAATCTAATGGTGAAAACCATGCTTATAGCACCTCGGACAAGTACCATGATGAAAACTAGGTTTTTAGCATCATGCATAAAAAGAATTATTGTCTACAAGTACCTTGACACTTGGGGGAAATCCCATCCAATTCATATTCAACCATCTAAGTCCTTGTCCATTCCATTTTAACCATTCATATCCTATCTAAATACTTATCCTTATCCCTTATATTCAAGCGATCTTGGCTCATCTAAATCCCTATCCTTGTCCATTCTTTTATCCATCCTATCATGCCCACCTATTTTCTTGACTTGACCTTGATAAGGAACTGGAAGTAGTTTTAAGTCTTATTTTTGGAAAAATATTGGTATATCATCTGAATGGTACTTTGATGACTATACACTTGATTACCACGTGACATGGTCCTTGGATATCACTACTCTATTTTCAATAATTGTCCCCCATAATTGTCCATTATCATCCAACATTATCATGAATCCTTTGCATCCTACATCACTTTCCACATCTCAGTGCTAGAATAGGTTTTCCCTTTGATAATGACCCTTTGTACATACATTTGGATTCTCCTTTTTAAATAATTATTTAAAATACCCTTACATATCCTTATTCCAAAAATCCAAAAACATAATAAAATCCCTAACAAATTTTAAACATTATAAAATTAGAAAAATAAAAAAAGGCCATAAATATCCATGAGAGATACAAATCCAAAATAATCCAAAAGCATTTATCTTATCCTCAATCTAGTCAATAATCCTTGATCAAATTTTGAATCCAATCATTCCATATTTTTAGTATATTTTATTCCCACATCCACATTGATTGGGGTAAAGTCATCAATCCAAGCTCACAACTTTTACCTTGTTTAGGGAAAATCAAAGTGTGTAGCCTTTTAATATATTTTTCCAAATTCATTCCCTGGAAAGTATAATTTCTTTGGGGAAGCATCCAACTATCAATATAATTTATCCTTCCCATGTGGATATTGACTTGATTAACAATAAGATGATTTATGTTACTTTTATTACTTTATTTGTGTTTGCTTGACTATTTGTTTGTTTGCTTTTCCTGTTGCACCTTGACTTAGCCCATATGAATTTATATAGTGTCATCATGTTTTTTACATATCATGGTGTCTCATGTAATGTAATTATATTTGAGTCTATCCATTGGCATACAATAAAAATGTCATCATGATTTTTCCATATCATGGTGCATTTGTGTCATTTGTCCATTGGATTGAGGGTCAGCCTTTATGAACATTAAGGAAAGGTCATCATGATGTTTTATATCATGGTGCATACCATCATGTGTTACATCAAACATCAAGTGCTTGAGGCTTATATGAAATTTCACACTATAGTTATTGTTTATCCCCTTGAAAAATCATCCATTTTCAAAAGAAATCATCTCATCCATTTTTTATGTTTGTTAACATCATATCATCATCTATCTCCATAATTTATCATAATATTCCTCCATTTTTGGATAACTAAATTGGATTAAATTCCATTCAAACTATGTAGGTAGTGTTTAAATACCTGGGGTTTTTTAGGTCAATTTGGCAACCATAATTCACCATTCTTACTCTTTTTCCATTCCTATTTCCATTTTCATCTTTTATCATCCAATTATTCTAGCTAACAATAATTATCATGTCATATATGTATGGACATCAATTCACCATGTCTCCTATTTATCTAATTATCCCCTCATATCACATAATTCTTTGATCATTATCACATCATTTTTCAATCATTATTTTCATCACTTTGGGGCATCCTTGTGTGCCTTTTTTTGTGGCTTCTTCATTCTATGAAAAATCATTATACCATCCACACATTTGTTTATGTCTACCTATCAAATTTATGTCATCTGTCAATGTGATCATCTCATATTTAATATATGCAATAGGTTAAATCCTTGATATATAATTGAAAATCAATAAATTAATTAGTCAATCAATTTTCCTTGCTCAGGTAAATTTAATAAATCATCATAAATATAATCCACCCTCATAAATTTTACCTTGTTTGGGTCAAGTCAAAGTATGCAATTTCTCTTAGGATGTATCCTTCCCAAATCCACCCTACTTGGGGAAATTCAAGCTCACATATTTCACCTTTTTTGGGTCAAGTCAAAGTGTGTAGATTATTTTATGATTCTTTCCCAATTTTTCTCTGCTTAGGGAAAATCAATTCATCATCATCATAAATCAAAGTAAGTCAGATTTATCACAAGAGAGTGAATCTCACCCATGGGATAATCATCATCCCATCATGCATCCCAATCCCTTCTATTTATACATCACCCACCCATTTATTCTTCTCTTATATCTTATTCATCTCTTTTTATATATCCCATTTGCATCCTTCATCCTTGCATGCCCTCTCAAGGGGGTATCATTCATCACATTCTTTATTTCATCATTGTCTAATTTTTTATCCACTTTTTTGATCTTCTTTTTTATTTAAAAATCCATTACTACATTCATTGTGTCTCACAATGCCTTCTCAAAGAGGGGGAAAATGTAAACACCTAAAATTAGACACTTTGTGTCAATTTTAACTAGCCACTAACATCATCCTAAATCATCTAATAAATGAAAGGAATAAAGAATAGATCATTCCAATCCACAAATATCATAGGTGATAAAAATAAAACATCACATGGAAAGCAAATGAAAAAAACAAGGAGTAATATCATACATATCCATATTACTTATTCTATAAGCTTAGCTTGTGGATTTTCTTAAGAGCTTTGTCTAAGAGCTTTAAAGATTTAGAACTTGTCTAATACAAATAAAGATCCTTGCACATATATGTAAGGAAGATCAAGAAGCAAAGCATCCTAACCAATGTGGGATAAATCCACAATAGGAAAAGCAAATAGTGCTAATTAGTGCACCTAGTAAACATGAGCTAAGGCAAGTAAATAACCCACTCTAACACCCCACCCAAGTGAAGTTAGGGGCTAAAAATAGCCAAAAACAAAGTGGCATATCTACATTAAGAGTTATAGAAACAAGGCAGATCAGGTACTCATGTACAAAATATCCATGAAGTGGAGAGATAAAAACCATAGGAAATAAAAATTCCCCCAAGGACAAGTGTCATTGATACTAAAACTATCAATAATCCAAGTCAGGCTTTCATAATGACTAGTATCAATGTCAAGATCATTGGCTAGAAGACTATCGGCATCTACATCGAATAGTGTTTCTTCCTTTTGACAAAGGAAGAACATAAATGGTGTAATTTAATTCTACCCATTCCACAATATAATATGAAGGAGGTATTAGTACAAATATCTATGAATCACATCCAAATCTAAAGTGTGTCATAGGTTTGGCAAGATCTTGCATATGAACTGGATGTAATTCTATATAAGTAGACTGATTAGTATAAATACATGGAAAATTCACTAAAATAATATCCATGGGAAGTGGATCATAATGCTCAACAAGTGTACACTCACTAGAAATAATAGATTCCTCTAAAGTGATAATTTGTGGTAGCTCAACATCCTACATAGGAATAAATGTAGGTTTTGCAAATAGACATCCCAAGTCTGGAAAAAAATCATCCCATAGAGGTGGCTCGACAAAAATAAAATAAATATAAAATGGCATACCCATTTATTAGATCTGTAGTATATGATTAAAGTAAGCACAAACCATAGCTCTGTAGTTAGATTTAAAGACCCATAGAGCCAAGGTTCTAGTCTCACAAGATGTTGGTTCAAGTGTTTCCGAACATGATTCGCATCACTATTTATATGAGTAATGATTTATTTTAATTTATTAAGTTCACTAAACACCACCTATCCTATAGGACGTTGTTATCACCTATGATCTTTGTGTCTTGGAATGATCTAGTCTTTGTTCCTTTCGTGGTATTAGAACAAGATGTGTTACAGGCATCCATTTGGAGTTTACAATAAGGGATTGTGATCATTCCATAGATCTAATTATTTTCATAGATCTTATTCTTTCTATATATCTTATTATTATAATAAGTATGATATAATATCATGAAAGGAATGAATACTAGATCATTCTAAGCCACAAAGATCACAGGTGATAACACCAAAACATCACATGGCAAGCAAATGAAAAAAATAAAGAGAAATATCATATATCTCCATATTAATTATTCTATAAAATTAGATGATGGATTTGATTAAGACATTTGCCTAAGATATTTAGATATTTATAACTTGTCTAATACAAATAAATATCCTTGCATATATATACAAGGAAGATCAAGAAGCAAAGCATCCTAACCAATGTGGGATAAATCCACAATAGGAAAAATAAATAGTGCACCTAGTAAACATGAACTAAGGTAGGTAAATAACATACTCTAATAATCAATTATTATATTGGAGTTAACATTAATATTCTATCATTATTACCCCCTAATCAATTAATCCATTCTTATATTTCACATCTTATCCTAACAACTTCCCATCATTTCCCATTATTCAATTAATGTTTTAGTAATTAACTAATATTCTTATTAATGGAAAAATCCATGGAATACACATTTCATATTTTTAATAATTTAATTAATCCTATTTTTTGTCTCAACTTCATGACATAATCCTATTCCTCCACAAGGTAAGTCAATGCAAAGTTTGAAGTTTATAAGTAAGGTTTCTTACATCCTCTTGCACACTTCTTACACAAGCTCTTATATACTCAATCCTTTATTCCACACCCCATATCTCCCTCTTACACATTAAATATCATAATTTTATGAGGATGTATGACTAATCCTCATCCATTTATCTTCTAATTGATCTAATGGTCCACATTCATCATCTAAGTCTATAAATTGGAGGGCTTAATCATTATTTAGACAAGTCTTGATAAAACAATAAGGTGTTACCATTTTGAAGAGCCACTCTCACATTAAACTTTAACCAAGTTTTAAATTATTAATCCAATCATACATAGTGCAAGGGGAGATGTCATCCAAGTTACTTTGTGACATTATCAAAGACCTCAAGCACTACATCCAAGCTAATCCATCCTTAAGTTTCAGCTATAAATATACATCCATAGGGAAGTTATAATAATTATGGATTTATCTTATATTTTTCATTTATCAATTATTAGACCTTTACCAATTTAAAGACATGTGCCTAGGATGTTGGTTTTGTATTACTTTTGGTTTTATTTCCATGCTAATAAGAAACTAACCTCCTTTGTAATCCTGTGTTACTCTAAGCACAAATTATCTTGTAAATCCAATATGAAAATTTGAGTGAGGGTTCTTCTAAAAATTTTATTATAGACCTCTAATTATCTTTGGGAGGGGTAATCATGTGTAAGAAGTCTTGCAAATAAGTGTGAACATGGCTCCATTAAAATTAAAAGAATGAAAACAACTAGACAATTTGATACCTAATATGATGAGAAATATTACTTAACACATATTGGTTGGGGGAATAGGGGTGTGTGTGATTTAAATTACCTTAGCAAGAAAATATTTTATAAATTTGTGCATGAAGGTGAAAATTTTTGGGCATATAAAAAATTGTGCAAGGGGAAGAATAATGCATTGAAAAAGATGTGTGAATGAATTTAAAGTACATCACAAAATGGTGTGTTAAAAATAAATGAATGGGATGGAATATATGCAAATATTGTGCACATATTAGAATGTGAATATTATAAAAAGGAAATTCACTTAGGAAAAAGGTGTGAATTATGATATTTTTGAAAATTAGATAGTTACAAGTAAATTGAGGACACTGGTTAACAAGTAGGTGGTGGAGTTAATACACCTAAGGCTAAAAAAAGAGAAAGATATCCTTTTGAAGAATCATTTAAAAATTGAGAATTAAATATATTTAGTATTATTTTCTAGGAAAGAAATATAGGGCCTCATATCAATTATAGTTTTTAGAGAAATATCTAGGTATCCTGAGGAGATTCAATGCCATTAGAGGAGTACATGTATAAGAATTCAAGTGCAAAAGTGAAATATTTTTAGTCTAGTCAAGAAGAGGTGATTGATTGAATGAAATGTCAGAAATGTGTTGTATATTTTCCATGATTTACACTCTACTAGATTTTAGAGCTAGAATGGGACCATACTAGTATATATTTGTTTGGTTTTATCCCATTTTTTATATATCCCATGGTTTTGGTACCCATGGTATTGCAATACTAATTTAATGATTACCTATTTATGTTCATATATATACTCACACATATAGTAGGGGAAAATAAAACTTGGTAGTGCATTATTGTATTGTAAAAAATTGATTTAATTCAATAAAGGAGTTATTGTGTTAGTTTTTTTACCCAAAAGGGCTTTCCTAGGTGAAATCATGTGTACTATGTAATCTTGTGTGTATGTCATTTTTCATATTTTGTTAGCTTAATTACTCTATTAGTATTGTTTCTCTCATTTTAATTTATCGGGTCCATTTTTCTCTTTGAATTTTTTTGGTTTGAAAGGGTTGTAAAGAATTAGGGTTAAACAACCATGGTGAGGAATAAATCAACACTAGTAAGGACATATTTGATGGTAAAGAAGGAAGAATTCTTGGTGTCAAAACTAGTGATAGAGAGTGAAATAAAGGTCAAATAATAATAAATATAATATGAAAAATAAGAAAACCTAATTGAAGAATTAATAAAATGACCCAATGGTAAAAGGGCCAAGTTGAGAAGATTATTCACCCACCTCTCATGCAAGTTGTGGATGGAGTCCATGAGGGAGAAGAATTTACAATAAATATAAAATCACCTAATGGTAAAATGGCCAAGACGATAAAATTATTCGACCCACCACTCATGCAAGTTATGGATATAGTGCATGAGGGATAAGAATTTACAATAAAGATTGTAACATATGTGATTGAATATTTTAATCACTAGAAGGTAGACATAATGAACAAATTTAATGAAGAGTTAGATCAACCAAGGAGAATAAATAGTTAGATGAATGCACAAGAATATTTTCAATGGACTAGGGTTCTTGAATTATTTGATCCACCATATCAAAAAATAAAATAAAGAGGAATTAGGAGGAGATAAAGAAGAATTGTAAAATAAGGCAAATGAATCAAAAGGTTTTCTCAAAGAGGCACAAAATAGATAAATCATAGTGGCATATATTTTCATTGAGTTTTGCAAGACATCAAAGTATGTAGATGTGTGGTTGATATAAAATAATGAGAAGATAGAATATTTAAATGCTCTAATGTTGAATGAAGCAAATGTGGCAAAAATAAGAAGAAAATGTCCAAGTTGGATACTTGGAAAGCCATGGTAAAGGAGCATTGATTCTCGTTGGAGGATAAAATTAGATATTTATATGGGGGAAGGTGATGGAGGAGTACAAATGCATGAAAATTTTGTTTAATTTTGAAATGAAGTAGACAAGTTGGAGAAAATATACATAGAGAAATAGGAAGTTATTATTGAATTAAAAAAAATGAATGGAAATGCAAAGGAAGCATCGATAATTATTTATCAAGTGATGTTTTTTTGGATGCATATGAATTTAAGGTTAAGTGAGTAATCCTTGAAATTATTCTAAGTGTAACTAAATAAGATACAAAGGAATTTATGTGAGGATAGACAACTAGTGAGGTCAAGGGATTATTGACCCTCAATTTTGAAGTTTTAAATGAAAAAGGAAACATAAATAAGGCTGAGTATGAAATAATTTGGGTGAGATACATTAATTCACACTATGTTATCTTGTTATAAGTAATAAATCATGGTGTGAGGGAAGGATGATGCATAACTTATATAATGCATAAAATATAGTAAATAAGATGGTGACACTTATTAGGTATACAAGGTGGTGAAGTATATGAGGTTTGATATAGATTAGAAAGGGAATAATCTAGGAAGGAAAATGGAATATTAAACTACATATATGTGGATAAGATATAGGAAGGAATATTCCTAAATTCACAAGTAGGTGGAAAAATATATGTGTTGGAAATAACTATAAAAGGTCCAAGGGCATCTAGGAAAATCTATAAATAGGGACCTTGGTCTCTCATTTGAGCTTTTGGATTCAGAGTGTGAACATCTAATTTTGGTTACATGTTTGTAATTGAAGATCAAAGTGGAGATGAAGATTAATGTTTGAAGAATTTTGTATCCATGATATGTTATTGCAATATCATTTTATGCTTTGTAGAGGTGAATAATTTTGATTATGCATGTAATGGTAGTTTTGTATACAGGTGATGTACATTGGATGTAAATAATGTGGATTAATAGAATGAATGTTATTTGAATTGGATATGTGTTATGTGAATGTTAGTTTTTATGGTTTATACATTTTTTTGGGCACTATTTTTATATCTATAATTCTCTCTATACCAATGGGTTTCTTGGTGATCGCTTATAGTGTCTTGGGTGAGTGTTTGGTTCTTCAGGCTTAACTGATAGGTTGGTTTCATAATATTTGAGTTTATTTCTATTTGTTTTTCATAACTTGACCTACACAAATTCAAGGAAAGATGACTAAAAAAACACAACAAACTGAATAGGTAGAAGTTGAGTCAATATTATTTGGCAAGGATTGAGGGGGTCTAGGAAACTATAAATAGAATCCTTGACCTCTCATTCAACACACTAAGATCTAAAAAGTGTGAAATTTTTGTAAATTTTAGGTGAAGTGAATATCAAGCTTTCACTATTACATGGTCTGAAATTAGTGCCACTAAATGGGTCTATTTCATGGTGTTCTGGAAAATCTCAAAAAATTAGGGAAATACACAAATAAGTGAAACTTGGGTAAATTACAGTAAAATTATTATAAATTTAGGATTTATTAATAAAAATGGGGTAAATTGGAGTAAACTGAGGAAATTAGGGAAAATTACGCAAATTTGACAAACTTGGGGAAATTAATAAAAGTTATGAAAACTAAGGTAAAATTAGAGTAAAATTAAGAAAAATATGAAAATGGGGTAAAATTAGTGGAATTATACATATTTTTCATTATGCATTTTATTGAAAATATCCAAATTACATAAGTTATTGAATTTTTAATCTTTTATTTCATATAATTATTATTTTTGTCTTAATTTTTTTATTCTAGTTTACATTATTATTATTATTATTATTATTATCATCATCATCATCATCATCATCATCATTGTTGTCATCATCATCATCATCATTTGTATCTTAGTTTATTTCTTTTATAGATATGTGAGCGTTGAAAATTTAATTTATTATTCTTTTCCACCATTAACACCTACATATGAATATGTCAAGAGTATGGAGACAATAAAAGATGATAAGGTAAAACATTTTGAAGAGGAAGAGGTGTAAGACTCCAAAGCATTTCTAATAATGCATGAAAAAATAGTAGGACGTATGTAATTTTGAATAAATTACTTGAAAATAAGGGGGAAATTATGATTAAAAGTTATGAAGAAGAGTCTAAAGATGATTTCAAACTTATTAATGAAGTTTTATCAAAATATTTTTAGGAATAAATTATAAATTAATGCAGAATAATTTCACAAAATTGTAATAACAAGAGTTATGAACAGAGATACATAAAGAACAAAAATTAAAATACACAAAAAGAAGACATTTAATGTGGTTTACCTAATGTGGGATACATCCACCAAGAAACACTTGCTTAGATATTATTACAAGCTAACAAGAGTAAAATTCACTCTCAGATCAGTCTTCTCACAATTACAATGCATAAATATTGTTTGGAGCTGCACTTAACAAACTCTCTCGAATTCACACTTGAATTCACATATTATGTTTACCCTCTCAAACTTAATTCTTCTAATGTATTACCTATTGTATGTCCATCTATATATAATTGAATCAATAGGTAACTAACACCGCAGTTTTAAAAAACAATGGGTACCAAAACAATAGGCCAAGTCAACCCATAACAATTTCCCATTAACCATTGGTGATGACACCACACATATACAAGTATAGATAAACCATGTATCTATACTCCCAAAAAAAGGGGGATCGAAAAAATTGGGCAATAATACATTAAGAGTGTATACTACATTTTAATGTACAATATTTGAAATACATTATAATGTGTAAATAGGTTCCATAACATAATAGTCTCCTAATTGGAGACTAATTTCCTTTGAGCAAGATTTTTAACCCTTCACTGTCATCTATGAAGGCTAACCAAAGCTGAACATAGATTTAGTTTATCCCTTGTGACCACATTGGTCATCATATCTTCAAGATTCTAACTGATACGAATCTTCTCCAGCTTCAACTAATGAAATGGTACCTTAATTATATATGTTTCAACCTAGAATGGAAGGCAAAGTTATTTTCTAAGTGTATATCACTATAACTATCACTATATAGCTTCCCTTCCTCCTACTTATGCCCCAAATCTTCAATAAAATGATATAACCATATAATGTCTTTGTTTGACTCTATGTCAACAACATACTTAGCCTATGTGGTTGATAAAGCCATAAGTTTCTATGGTCATGAAATCCATCTCACTGTTGTGTCACCTATAGTAAATACATATCTTGTCATGCTCCTCATGATGTCTAAATCTCCATCCATGTCTGAATCTACATAACCATGCAAATTGGTGTTCAATCTAATGCAGCTTTAAAATGTCCCCATGGTCCCTCTCAAGTACTAAAGGATCCACATCACTGCCTTCTAGTGCTCTCTACTTGGATAAATTATGTACCTACTTACTTCTCTCACTGCATCGGCAATATATAGCCTAGTTCATACCATGGAAAATATCAAGCTACCAAATACTAATGAGTAAGGTACAAAAGACATCTAGATTCTCTCCTTTCTCTTGGGACACTACTCCTTTGATATCTTGAAATGGCCTACCAAAATATCCCTAATCGATTTATCATCCTGCATACTAAACTTCTACGAGACATTTTTAATGTACTCTTCCTAAGATAAATTCAACTTTCGTTCATTCTTATCTCGAGCTATTCTCATACCAATGATTTGTTTTATTGCACCTAAATCCTCCATAGTAAAGGAATTACTAAGTTGTTGCTTGATTTCCCACATGTTTTTACTTGTAACCAACATGTCATCCGCATACAAACATAGGATAATGTAAATACCATCAGCAAACTTCTTGATATATATGCAATGGTCTAAATGACACCTAGAGTATTCCTGCTCCATCATAAAACTATTCAATTTCTTGTACTACTATCATGGAGCTTGTTTCAGGTCGTATAAGCTTTTCTTCAGTTTACATACCATGTTATTCTTCCCTATGACCTCATGTCCATATGGTTGTTCCATGTATAATTCCTCCAAATCACCATAAAGGAATGTAGTCTTCACATCTAGCTTCTCTAAGTACAATTATTCCACTACCATTATCTTAAGAATAGGCTTAATATAAGTCATCTTCACCACTGGAAAAAATATATCATCAAAATCAATTCCCTTCTTCTGTAAAACCCCCTTTACCACCACTTGGCCTTGTAACTTTTATCACCTCCATCATCCTCTTTAATTTTATACACCCACTTGTTCTACAATCCTCTCTTACCTTCAAGTGGGTTTACCAAATCCCATGTCTAATTTTCCATGAGAGACTAATTTTTCTAATCCATTGTTTGTTCTCACTTCTTCTTGAAATCTACCTACATTGCTTATTGAAATCACTCTAACTCTCCATTTTTAGTGAGTAATAAATAATTAAGAGATGGATAAAAAGGTTTAAGTTACCTTCTTACTCTATAATACCTTCTCACCTAAGGAGTTTGGGATTCTTATGGAGTAGGTGCCTAGACTAGTTGTTAGGACACTTTACCATCTACAATGTGATCCAACACCATGTAATATTTTTTGGAATCCTCTTTATAATATTGTAACTATTGTTTATACATGAATTTTTCATTAAATACTACATCCTTAGACTAAAAGATTTGTTTATCTTTAAGACTCCAAATCTGGAAACCAAAGTCATCCTTATCATAACCAATAAAAGTGCATTTTTTTGACTTAGCCTCTAACTTAGTCCTATCATGTTTATCAATATGAAGAAAATCTTCACATATAAGTATTATAATAAAGGAATAATCAACCTTATTACTAGACCAAGCTTCCTTAGGTATTCCTCCATACAAGGAAGATGAAATTCCTCTATTGATCATATATATAGCCATGTGTATTAATTTTGCCCAAAAATGAAGGGGTAGACTTGCATACGACCTCATGATCCTAGAATGCTCGATGATAGTCTTGTTAAATTTTTCTAACACTCTATTTTAATATAGAGTTTCTAGAATTGGCCTTTGTCTATGAATTCCATTCCTAGATGAGTAATCAAAAAAATCATTACTACAATATTCCCCACCATTATCTGACTTGAGACATATTTCATTATCAACCAAGGCTTTACATATTTTAAATGTATCAAACACATGAAATTTTCTCCTAATACCATACACCCAAAATTTCATAGTTACATCATCAATAAGAGTAACATAATAATATAAGCCACCAATAGAAGATATCTGAACTGACCCCTATACATCTAATTGAACCAATTCTAACTTATTCTCCTTCTTCATAGGTCCAACCTTGGAAACTTCACCCTTTTATATTTTTTGTACACATAGTCTTCATAGAAATCTAAATTAAACCATTTCAATTAGAGTAACCTATCCTACATAATTTGCATGTCCTTTTGACTCATGTCACTAAGCCTATAGTGCCACAAAGTTGCATATGCATCTATAAAAACTAAATTATCATAGTCAGCACTAATTTATAAATATAAGGTACCAAACTTATTACCTCTTACTACCATAAGATCACCCTTGGTCACCTTCCAATAATCTACTATAAAAGTCATCATACAACCTTTACTACCTAATTGCCTCATAGATACCAAATTATGTCTCAACTTGGGCACATGATTGACATCCTTCATTATCCAAGTGTTCCCATTCTAAATCTTGACCTGAACACATCATTTTCCTACTATACTGCAAGGTTCATCATCACCAAAATAAACATGTCCAAAATCCCCTTGAACATAATCAATAAAATAATGTATATGTTGTGTAGAATGAAAATAATCCCTTGAATCTAAACCCAAGACTCAACAATATTATCTATGGAGAGAATCAATGTATCCTAACAAACATTACTTTCTACCACATAAACCTCCTTGGTGTCTTCCTAATTTTTATTCTTGGTTTGAAGAGTCCAATAATCCTTCATCGCATGCCTAATCTTTCCACAGTGCCAACATGCCATCCTACTCTTTGATTTTGACCTTAACCATTTGAATTTCCATGCTTTCCTTTTCCTCCATACTTTTGTCTCCCTCTACTCTCCACCACCAAAGCATCACTTGAAGTAGAAGTTTTTCCAGAGATTTTCCATCACATTTCCTTGCTAAGGATTACTCCTATGACATCCTCAAACTTCAACTTGTCATTGTTAGAGATTGAGTTTCTCACAACCATTAATAGGTTGTTCTAACTCTTTGGTAAGGAACACAAAATAAGTAATCATCAAATTCAATTTTTATATATTTCAACATACTCACAACCATATTAAATTCATTCAAATGATCAATAACATAACCATTTTTAGACATCTTCATATTAAATAACTTTTTCATCAAAAATATTCTATTAGAAGTAGAGGGTTTCTCATTTAACTTTCCTAACGCATTAATGAGACCTTTCATGGTCTTTTCCTATGATATATTAAACATAACTGAATATGCAAGGCATAACTCAGATGGCCCTAAGTGTTCTCTTGTCAAACAACTCCCAAGCCTCATCTGACATACCACTAGTTGCTTCACTTTTCCTCCTAGTAGAGCATGGATGTCCTTTTGATAAAGGTAATCTTCCATTTGCATCTTCCACAAACCAAATTTTTTCCCATTGAAATTTTCAACCTTTGATCTACTATCATCAGCCATAGCTCCCACTTAAACTAATAACCCTTACTATGATTCAACACATCAATAAATACAACCTAAATCTCTAATACTAGTTGTTAGGAATAAATTAGAAATCAATATAGAATAATTTCATAGAATCACAATAAAAAGAGCTATAAATAGAGATACATAAATAATTAAAATTAAAATTCACAACAAGAAGACAAGAATTAATGTAGCTCAACTAATGTGGGATAAATCCACCAAGAAATGCTTGCTTAGATCTTATTACAAGACAACAAGAGTATAATTCACTCTCAGATCAATCTTCTCATAATTAAAATGCTCAAATATTGTTTGGATCTTCACTCAATAATCTATCTTGAATTCACACACTTTGTTTACCTTCTCAAACTTAGTTCTTCTAATATATTACCTATTGTATGTCCATCTATATATAATTATATCAATAGGTAACTGACATAGTAGTTTAACAAAATAATAGATACTAAAACCATGTGCCAAGTCAACCCATAATGGTTCCCCATTAATCATGGGTAATGACACCACACATATACAATTATAGATAAACTACATATCTGTACTCCTAAAAAAGGGAGGTTCAATTTTTTTTTTGGAGGATACCACACCCAAACCCTAATGAGAATAGATTAAGAGTGTACAATATATTTTAATGTACAATATTTGAAATACATTGTAATGTGGAAATAGGATCCACAACATAACAAATATTAATCCAATTTCTTTAATTTATGAGATTATGGGATGTGTTCTTCGATAAACCAATCTGAGTAACTTACAAGTTTTTTCCATTTCAGAGATAGAGTTATATGATACAACAATCAAATATTCCTAATGTATGTTTGGGATCTTCACATTGGAAGTAATTAATATTGGGTTTAATACTCAAATTGCATCAAGTGTGTCGATATTATATTTTTGTGTCTTGGTGCTGAGTTTCACAGATTGGATTTCCATGGTGAGATATAATTTTAGTATGTCAACTTATGACATTTAATAATTCAAATATAAAATAATATTGGACTCATACAAGCCCAAAGTAAACCTAAAGTATACATAATTATACCTACACTGATGGGCATTTATATGAATTTGAAAATATTATTGGTTTCATCAATAATACACATGGGTGTACATTTTTTGCATCTCCCAATTATCAATACATAGAGTGTGTTAATGACAAAGAGGGTGACATGCATGCAATTTTACATCATCATGACATGGTAGAATAAATTGTAAATATAAAATTTGGTGAAAAACTTCTTATTGACTATCAAATTAAAGAGATAGCAACACTAGTAAAATTGATAATATATATATATATATATATATATATATATATAGTTAACAATGATTATAGATGTATATATTGTTATTATTTTTAAACTCAATTTCAAAAACAATCTAATTTTTGTATTTTTTTTGAAAATAATTTTAATTTTTTGTAGCTTTTTATAAACACTCTAATTTTATGGTTTTTAATGTAATATAAAATGTTGTTTATTTCATTGTATATTATTTTTTGGAAACATTTAGATAGTTGGAAATAAATTTTATAATTATTTGTATATAAATAAGATGAACAAGATGAAAGTTTAAAAAAATGAATAAATATTCTCGTTACAGTGCATCATTAATGTCTTTTCATTATAATGATCAAGATCCCATGGAGACTCGTATTTCATCACCCATGCCAACACCACCACCATCCCATCCTCCTACACTTTTATAACCTTGTATAAGATTCATTAAAATAAAATATCAACATGTTCAACCATCCACTTACACTCCTCCTAAGCATTCATTTTCAAGGTGTCCATCAACATCGCTTACACCTATTTTCATAGTATAGATCTTATTCTTCAATTTATCCCTAAACCAAGACAATTATGGGATGAGTTACTTAAATAACCATATGAAGGAATATAACCACCTCCACCTAAGTTGTATTAATATAGCTATTTTTTATTTATATAAAACATTTGAATGAAAAATATCCATATATATAATTTTTTAAAATATTGTTTGTACTAATATATTCATGTTATTTATAAACTTCATCTTATGGATTTTAACCAAATCAATTGAGTGTATTATCATGTCAAAGATGGGTGTTATACATCTTAATTAATTACTTTTTAAATGTCATCTTATGTGTTTATACATGTTTAATAATTTAATGTATTATTTAACATGTTTATTATTTATTATATCACCTTAATTCTTATTAAAAAAATAAAGTAAATTAAACATTAATCTCTATTTTAAAAATATAGTTGGTGTAAGGGGTGATGCAAAGGTGGCATAATGTACCTTAAATTATACTAAAAATGGGAGGGCCTATCCACCCTCCCCTCTTTTAATTTTTATATTTTTGGGTATCGACAAACAACAAAAAATATCATGCAATAAAGAAATGTTATGGTTAGAAATTAAGAGGGCCTATAAAATATAAAAAATGTCAAGGATCAAATGTAGAGAATAAAAAATATCAAAATGGAATGGGAAAGATAAGAGTTTATTTTATCAATAAGAATATGGACAAGGAAGAAAGGTATGAAAATTACAATTATATACAACTGATGAGGATGAAAAAGAGAAATAACACTTCAGAGACAAATGAAAAGAGGTATCTAAATGATTTTCATATTCATTTTTTTATTACATATAAAAAAAACAAATTTATTTTATATAAAAAACCTTAATAAACCCTACCAATTATTTTACATTAAAAATGTTTCTATATAATCCCAAAAAAATAAATAAAAACACTACAAAAACAACATGTAAAACCATAACAAAAATAATAAGCAAAAAAACCTCACAAAATAACATGCATAAACCTTAGGTAAAATAGTAGTTACAAATACAAAACCCTTAAACCCTATTAAAATAACAATCATTAACTTTCTACCAAAATCAACACACAAAACTAGTTTTTTTTTTTTTTTTTTTTTTTTTTTTTGTAAAAACAAAAAGCAAAATACCTAGAAAAAATAATAGATAAAAACCCAAGGTAAGATTGTAGGTAGAAAACTTGAACCTATAAATTTTAAACGATACAATAATAAACTCTAGAAAAATCCTACTAAAAATAACAAGCAAAAATTCTAGGAAATCA
Organism: Torreya grandis; assembly: GCA_037957365.1. Lineage (NCBI taxonomy): Eukaryota > Viridiplantae > Streptophyta > Pinopsida > Cupressales > Taxaceae > Torreya > Torreya grandis. The sequence goes on from JARHVA010002647.1 coordinate 2,421,471, forward strand.
TACCAAAAAAAAGTAAGAATAAACCTTTAAAAAAACCTTACAAAATTATTGAATACATGGAAAGGGTAAAAAACTAACATAATTTATTTTCCATGTTTATTAAATTTTCATTATTCATGTCTTAAATCTATCAAAGATATATAATTTTAAAACTACTAAATATTTTGTATTATTGAGCATGTAAAAATAAGCAACTCCATGATCATAGCTCAAATCTTTTGAAAATGGCATTACATAGTTTGGGATATGGTAGGACCAGTGTTCGTGAAGACACCACATAAGATATAGAGGAATAATATTGAAACACTCAACATTTTGATGTTTAATACATCCCTAAGGTGTTTTGATGATCTTCATATGGTGTGATTATTGAGATGACATTTTATTTTATTTTATCATATTTGTAGTCATGTTCTTAAATTTATTTTCCAATTTATTGGTTTTTAACTTTATTATATAAATGCATATCCTTGTCTTCAATAGTAGCTTCCTCATAGCCTTTTCAATCTTGTACTCGCATATTTAAATGAAAAGAGACTACCCTCATAAGCCTTGAGGAGTTGTTGTCCACATTATTGAGGGGGGATATATACTCTCCACCTAATTTTAAGGAGGATTGATACATCTTGTTTAACAATAAAAGAATTAATGTATCAAGTGTTAGGAAATAAGTGAGATTATATGTCAATGGTGACATGGAATTATTACAAGAAGTTTGAGGTAAGTAGGATTAGTTTTATTTTATTTTTAAATTTAATCAATTATTTTAATTTCTTATTTTTTATATAATTTTTTAAAAAAAAAATTACTTTAATTTCACTCTTTTATTTATGGTACTTTAAAAAAGAATTGTTTTGCAAGCCAAACAAATATCTACATAAAATCAGCACCTGGAATTCAAATGTCAACCAATTAAGAATAAAAAATGGTTGATTGCTTATATTCAAAAAGATTTTGATCATGCCTACTATGATGTGAGTATTATTGAAAAAATTACATTAGATGTGTTTGGAAGGATGAGGCGACATATATGAGTATGAAAACATAACTAATTTGAATTATATTTTTTATTTATTTATATGTTTATATTAATTTACTAAAATTAATGTGTAGGAGGACTACAAGGCTATTACACATGTAGAAAGATTGACTTTATGGCTTCTAGTCATGAACATAGTTGCATGGAAAATATAATTCAAAATGTGGCACAAATGAGATATAGAATGGATTTATAATAATTTTTAAAAAACAAAACCATACAATTAAAACATATATAGACACTCATTTCTCACCACTCTCATGCCAAAATTATAATTAGAATAATTTATAGCAATGATGCACAAATTACTGAAACACCTAAATTATTCTGCATACTTGGCATGCATATTTTGAAATATATTAGCGTATCCCTGATTGGGGCAATGCATCATATGCAACCATCATCTTCACTTAATTCATCCTGAGTCAATTTAAGACTATGCAAGATATGTTTTGGATTAATTAGGTCGAATGATTTTTCAACTTTTATTAATCACTTCACTTTTCATTAAGTTGATTAAAATTTGTTAATTAACCTAATCTTCCTCTAATGGGAAATTCCATAGCTTTTAGAATTTCTTATTATTATAAATTCATTAATTTTATTTATTCCTTAATTATTATGACTATTAAACAAGTGGTTTATGACATCATCATGACATCATGGACAAATATCATGAATTATGACATTATTATGAAAGTTATCAAGCATTAAAAATGAATGAAAACAAATATCAAGATTAAGGTAGGCCATGCCTCTTTAATATGAACTATTTTAAAAATATTTATGGCATTAAACCTCTATATTTTACTTAATTATAAACCACACATCTTGATTTGAATCCAATGGCCACAATCAATATGGAAAATCTATAAATATAAGGGTCACCATAGATTTTTTATAAGATTTTTAGTACAAATAAACTCTATATAAATCCAAAGAAAGCTTCATCCCTTTTATTCTAATTATTTCATAAATCATTGTAGATAGTGCTTGCAGATATGTTGATGGATTTCATACCATAACATTGAATAAGACTTTGAGCTCTACATCTAGGCACAAATATGCATGTGTGTTAGCTTTAAAGGAAACATCTAAATAGAAAATGAAATGTCTTGTTTGTGCTTTCTATTGTCAAGTTTGTTTCTTTAAGTATTACCCATTTTGAGGAATCATGCTTGAAAAATTACATTTTGTGAATTTGTTTGATTTTGCATAGCTAACAAAGAAACTAACCTCTCTTGTAATCATGGTTTACATTTGGCCATCTAGTGGGATCAATGCACCCCAAAACATTATTAGAAACACTTTTGGACCTTCTAAATTTAAAAAATATAATTATTGACTTTTTAATTTTCATTTCCTCTATTTTTTTCATTTTATTCTTCACTATAAATTCATCCTACATTTTTTTGAATTCATCCTACATAATGTTGAATTCATCATGCACAACAACAAATTCATCCTACAAAATGATGAATGTGTCTCTATTTAATGTTTAACTTTTTTTCAGGTGTTGTGAAATAGTGAATTCATGTGGAAAAATAGTGAATTCACACTAAATATTGGTAAGATCACACACATCAACCAATTCATCCTACATTTTGACTTTTTTTTTCATCTAACTATTTTTTGTATAAAAGACCAAATAATGAAATCAAAATGTTAGTAAATTCATCCTACATATCGATCTCTATTTTTTATTAGAATTGCACTAAACATTGGTAAATACATCATACATATCATTGAAATGTTCCTAAATAATAGTGATACCTCTCTAAATATCAATGAAATCATCTTGATAATAGTGAATTGATCTTATTTTGTTTTAGTTTTTTATAGGTCTACGTAATAGTGAATTCACAACTCAAAATGGTGAAATTATCCTAGAAAATAATGGAAACATCTATGTATTGTTTCTAATTATTTTTTGTCTATATAACATTAAATTCATAGCTCAAAATTAAAAAATCATCCCAAGAAACAACAAAAATGTCTATGTATTCCATCTAACTATTTTTTGTAGGTTTTCATAATAGTGAATTCACAACTCAAAATAGTGAAATTGTCTTGAACAATAGTGAATCCACTATGGTCAACAATGAATTCATCTTATGATAAAAATAAGAGACCTTTACAACACACTTTTTAAATTTCATATACAGTCTAAAATACAATTTTAAACTATTGACAATTTTTTTATAGGATCTTAGTCCACAAAATGATTTCATAACTCAAAAACAAAAGCATTTATTTTCACTAATCTTTCAATTTGGGCTTTTAAACAAACTGATATTTCAATTTGGGATTTAAAATGAACCAATTTTTTAATTTGGGATTTAAAATAGTTTACTCTCTAAGTCATTTCCCTTCTTATTTAATTTTTGAGTTATTTTTATTTTATTCACATATATGCTCTCCCCTTTATTCTTAGGAACTTAGATAAGCTAGAAACATGAGGAAAGTTGTCTTTTATCATAAAATATATATCATGTAGCTCTCCCCTTGTTATTATAAACTTAGGTGAATCATAAATGGTGTTAATTTTACTTTTTTATTTCTTTTTTTAGTTTTGTAGAATAGATTTCATCACCTTCTCACAAGTCCTTAGGACACATTGACTCAGGGTTGATATCCCAACATCCATACCAGCCTCATACATCTGATGGGAGATATAAATTGCTAAAAAGTATTATTTAGGTTTGGTATAATTATTCATAAATACTTTCATGAAAGGAATAAGTTAACTCCTAATGTTAATTCATTAGACATCACCACCAAGGAATTTAGGGTCTCTTTAATATGAGATGTATCCCCCTATGAATAACCTAACACATGGATATTTTATTTGATGGATTTGAACCCATTTTGGACCATCTAGTAAGCCATGTAAAACTTTGATTAATACAAAAATTTGGTATCACTTTACTAAAATCCAACTGATGAAGTGGTCACTATTGACCATTTTTCCCCATAGGCCAAAATGGGTTAACCCCCTATAGCCAAAATCTTATATGAGGGGATTTTATAATATCATGGAGAATGTTACAAAGACCCTATGGGATTTTAAGAGTGATTGTAATGACTTAGGAATCTCCTAGTATTCATCTAGTTCTTCATTGTGTTCACATAGGCATTTTGGGTCTAGTGGTAAAAAATGCAAGTGGGCAGTTTGTTGAGGCTAAATCTCACACATGTAGATAATTTAAGGAAAAGTGACCACATGGGTTTGTTCATTTTGGTCCCTAGTTATTACATGCTAAGTCCCAGGTCATCTACCAAAGTGAATATGAAATTATACATGTGCAAAGTTGGGATCCTAGGCATTTGTTCTAAGTTTCCCATTATTAGTCATTTGAGCTCAACCATCGTGGGATGTCACATAGAAGTAGTTATGAACAAGCCTTTTTGAACTTCAAATATCTTCACTTGAGAAGCTCTCAGGACCATCACATCAAATGGGTTTATAATTTTTATCAATAAGAGATCTCTTAAAAATTTGGGACTTCCATGTTTCTCATGCTTCAAGATCTAAGATTTCAAAGTTGGTAAAAAAACATAAGCCATTCACACGAATGTCAAGTTAAAGCTTGAGAAAAAATCTATCTATGTTTAAATTTGGTAGTCTATGGGACATCAATCACATTTTACAAAATGATAAATGATGGTTGTATGAATGTCAAATTTAAAGATAGATCAAAACATTCCTTTTGATCTTAAATTTGATGGTCACATGACCATCAATGATGGTCATGTAAATGTCAAATGATGCCCCATAGAATATTAATTTTAAGACCATGGACTAGGCATTGGTTTTAAAACAATAGTTCCTAGTAAGATCAAGATTCTCACTCAATCATACATCTTAATCTAAAAGTGTGAGATGATTTAAATAGTTAAAGAGCTCAAGGGATTGACAAAAGGAACAAGCACATGAAATTATTGACTGACAACAAGATCTTATATATTAACATGCATTTGACACATGGCACAAGTAGGGATAAGGTTAACAATTTAAAGGAAGATATGAGGGATTATGTTTTTTCTTATTTAGAATATCTGATAGAGTGATGAGATTCAATGTGTCAATGAGCCAAGTTGGATTTCGATAGGAGTTCAAGAATTCATTTTCAACCATAAAAATCAAGACTTTATAGGGTCTTCCCAACACCATTAATTATCATTCAAGTGCCATGGATTATTCTAACTGATGAAGTCAAGTATGGAGAATATGAAGGGACCACCATTAGATCTTATTGATCTCTAGTTCAATAAGTTAGAGCTTACAAGGTTCTTTCTTGTGATTATTTCTCTAGGTTAAAAAAGGATCCATGAATATATGAATTCTTGGTCCTCATAGAGATATAATAGGTTTATTTTAACCTATTATAATATATAAGGTGCTAAATGATCCATGAATCCATTTAATATAAAATCTATAGGGAAAACCAATGTCCTTAGATTGGTTTTCCATCTATAGGTGGAACCTATGATCTAAATATGGAAATGGGTGAATATGTAATAAATCTAAGGGTATCCATCATCAAAAAAGTAGGTACTCTACCATCTAAGGCATGGCATGTTTATCAGTATCAAGATTCAAGTATTTGATCCTCATAATTAGGGCAAGTGTACTGAGTCCTAAGATGATGAGTTGGGATTTGGAGAGGTAGTTAAGGGCATTATTTTCATTTAAACAAACTTTGGCACTATTCATAAGAAGTCCTTATCTTTTAGTGAGATCCCTCGACCAATTAGAGGAGTTTGATGATTATTGAGATAATAGGAAAATTATTTGTTGAACACAGCATGCAAATAAAAAGGTAATCAAAGGCTACCACCTTGATGAGGCCACCAATTATTCTATTTTATAGCCTCGTCCATACCTAGTATATATCTTTTTCTATGTAAATCTCCATAACCATCCATGACTCGTAAAAATGAATGAATTTATGATTTTGTGTGTGTGTGTGTGTGTGTGTGTGTGTGTGTGTGTGTGTGTGTGTGTGTGTGTGTGTGTGTGTGTGTGTGTGTGTGTGTGTGTGTTATGAATTAATGATGATTTTTCTTTGATTAGATTTTACTCATGTAACTTTATTTAACAAAGATTTAAAGGGTAACGTAAGTCTACAGGAATATTGTTTGGGCACAACACTTACAAGTTGCCCATAGCAATTGTAGGCTTCCACCTACAAGTTGCTTATAGCCACTATAGGGTGCCCATAAAAACTATAGGATTTCACCTATAGGTTTCTTGTAGCAATTGTATATTAACTAAAATAACTATAATATTCCACCTATAGGTTACCCACAACCACTACAAATTACCTATAATAAGTATAGGCTTCCACCTATAGGGTGCCCACAGCCACTACATAGAACAAAACCATTATTGTGATCAGATCTTAAGGACATATCTAGATATATTGGGAACTAAATGAATGATTATAAAGGACCAAAGATACTGTATAGACTCCCCACATACAAGGAAACTTATATGTGTTGCCAAAAAGGAGAAAGACAAAGATAATGGAAGGAAACAAAAAGAAGTAAAATAGAAAAATAATATGCATTGTCCTTAACCTATTCAAGATTAAAATAAGTAACTTCAGTTACTAACCACCTGAAGGTTGACTAGGGTAGTTCCTAAGTATTTGTATTTTTCCCTAGTTTAGTGTTTTTGGTTAAAATATAATAAACTACCTTATATATTTAATGGTAGAACCTATATCAAATTAAGAGTTGAAGAGATGATAGAAAAATAGTAGAATTGTAAAACTCATTACAATCTAAATATTATAATCTTCTACATAAATCTTTAATTGCTATAGATCTTAGTAATGAGAAGGTTGACTCTATAATAAGCTTTTACAAATCTCTCTAAGACGGATTAGAACTTAGTTCTAAACAAAGAAGGGCCCCCTTAGAAGAAGTTGTAGTGAAGATCTTGACCCTCCTTCGTTAAGTGTGATGTGTAAGTTAATTTCATTATTAGTTTGATTATATAAAGTGTGATGCATGTGTGATTCATAAGTGTGAAGTATTTCTATATTTTTGTTATAATAGTTTCATAGTATAACTATCTGGTGAAATTAATAAAATTTCATTGTACTACAACCTGTAAAGCAAGTTAATCTATGAATCAATAATGCATATATAGTGTTGACATCCTTGAAAAGTATATGCACCTTGGGTTGGCAATTAATATTAATCAAACTCAATAATCTAGTATTAACTAGGTAATGAGTCTGCACAACACACCTCACTTCTTGATCTAGACCTCTTTCCTCCACTCTTGAAGGCATCGTTCCCTCTCTCTTGCTCCCCTTTTCTATAAGTATAGCTCTTGAGCTATTGTAAAAGAAGATCCACTCTCAGTATGATGAATCCCTACTGGAATGACATCATATTGTGCCTTTGAACATTAATGCAAATCTAATTTTTAAGTTCTTGAAAATTTTTTTGAGTGTGTAAGTGATGTATGGTGATGCAAAGTGATTTTTATCTATCCTTATTTCCCTTATCCTTTAATGTTTGTGTAGGATTTTCCATTCTAACAGGTCATATGGAGTGTTTTCAAGTGTATGAACTTATATTTTAAGCGTATAATGAGCCTTAGTGCTTATATCTAGCATATGGTTCACTTACCTTAGATATATCTCATACATCTCACCTCCATATTTAAATAATCATGTTAGAATCCATAAGACTCAGAAGTTACTTTGTGTGCCTTGTTTCTTAGTGCATGAAAGTATTATGATAATATGGAATACATCTTGGTGTATCACCCCCTTAGATTAGGTTTGATTTATTCAGATTCTAACTCTTTTCCCATAAGCAATTATTAGCATAGGTGAAAGCACTTCAATATACATTCAAGGATCTAACACTTAAAATCTAGAGGCTCACTTCCACTCTAGGTACACCCACATATCTAGAAGTGTTCCCATGTTACCCAATTTTGGAAGAGGATTTAATAACCTATTTTAGGGTATGATATTTGGTGACAATAGTTATAGCACACCTGATAGGACTAAAGTCCAAGAGAGTGGAAAGATTGTTGGTGTGTCTTTCCTATATCAACTTTTGGTAACAATCAATCTAGCACTAATGGTAACTCTGAATGATATATTTTGTTTGTAAATAGCCCAAGTATATCTTATTAAAGTTTTGATCAATTTTATATTTCCCGTGATGCATGAGGTTGACATGAATAACCATGGTGAATATCCCTACCATGGACCTCCTTACCAGTCTCACTATGAACTACAATATACTCCCCAACATCCCTATCAAAATGACTATTAGTCCTATGAGCCATGATAGCCCTATAACCCTCTATTTTCACCACTAGATAGACACCATGTTGTTACACAACCCTATGGAGAAGGATACTAGGATACCTATCAAGAAACACCTCCTTGTCAGTCCTAATATGAACCCTATAAACCATACCTTATTACCTATAAACGTCAAGAGTAATCCTATGAGTCTTGTCATGAGGAACAAGATGTTTCTATGGACTCTATATCAAGGTATTACAAGACAAGATATAGATTATTATAGTCTATAATGCAACAAGTTAAAGCTATTATTGATCCTCATCATTACCCTCCCTTTCTTCCAACAAAACCTCATGTCCAATCCTTCTTGGCACTCCTACCAGAGCCGATAGATAGTGAAGACAATATGGGAACATGAGATGATGAGTTTTATGTGCTTCTTAACCATCTTATGGAATGGTTAAGAAGTTTTTTCCAATAATAGATGAGTGCATGAGAGGTGGTTGAAGATGAAATTCAATGGGATATCAAAAGATAGGTAGACTTGAAAAATAAGTGCCTTCAATGCTCAATAGATAGGCTAAATATGTGGGAGGAGAAATATCTCAAAAATAAACATTTAGTTATTAAAGAGTTTTAAGAAAACTATTGGTAAGATGCAAATCCTACTTATGTAGGTGTCCCTCCTTCCAATCATCCCAAGAAATTACTTCCCTATGAACGCATTAGTGATTTTCTCTTTCCTAAATCCACTAACAATCCCTCTCCTACCCTTCACACTCCATCCCCAATTCATCATCCCCCCATCACATCTCATCCCTCCACTACACTTCATATCCCATATCCTTCACATGAGCCTATCCATCAGCCTTCCACCTCACCCTTTTTTGAGAAGGAGACCATTTTGAGGGAATCAAATGAAGAGGAAAGAGCTTGAGTCATATATAATCAATAAGATTCCATGAGTGGCTATGAGGAATAAATCACCATAGGGACCCCCCTTGGTGAACAAAGGGGTAATCCTACCTTTTTGAGTGGAGAGGAACATATTGAAGACTCTTTTGTAATTTTCCATGAAGAAAGTGGCCAAGATATGAAGAGAGAGGAATTTTAAGAAGACTCCATGTATTATAATGAATTTTTGGATGACCATCTCAAGCATGAATTGTAATGTGCTATCAAGGATGAAATTCAAGTCACTCCTCGAGAATTTGTAGTCCTAAAGGAGTTTCATGAGACCAAGGTAGAAGACATAGTTCTTGGAGATGACCCCATGCCTCTATCTAATTTTGAATCACCCTTAGATGCATTGAAATATGAATAATATCATTTTTATGAACTCATACATCAAGAAGAGAAGATTGAAGAGGAAGGGTTCCTAAATGACAAGGATAGTAAGGATGATTGGTAGCAGTAAATGGAGCTCTTTTGAGAGCTTTAAAATATTTTCCAAGTTCAGGGGTAAGTAATTGAGAAGGTGGATGAATTTTTTTACATGGAAGATATTGAACAAGATTGGGTGGACTATTCAAAGCTCCTTGATGAGCTTAAGGAACTTGAAGTTGAAGAGAAACCTAATCTTATTAAGAGCACCATGGAGATCAAGAAGGTAATCCTTGTTCAACCACCATTGGAGGTCATAGTTGAGGAACCATATGAGATATTTGAGGCTATTTGGATGAAATAATAGTTCATTTATAAATCCAACCTATTTGGAGCTGCTTGGTTCTCATTAAACATCATGTCAAAAAAGTTGGTGAATAGCATGAAAAAGATGGAGACACTAATGTCAAGGATAAAAAGGCTACATGTCTCATTTAACCTTTCATGTCATAAAGCAAGGGGGGTTTCAAGATTCCACTTTGATCCTAGAGGAAGTGTTCATCTTATATTAGTTAGTGTTTATGTGTGTGCTCCCTTTTTTGTTGTGTTTTATTTAATAAGTTCCCTTGAAACACATGTTGTTTCTCATCTTGTGTGTTGCTTCTTTATGTTCCCTTGTGTTTTTTGTATTATTCAAGGATTTTTTTATATAAAACCTAATTTATATGTGACTCCATATCCCAATGGATATGATTAGGTAACTACTCTAGGTTCCTTTTTCATAGGTAGACATGCAACCCCTGGGAAATTACCAAGATGTTGACCATTTATCCCCATAGGCCAAAATGGGTCAACACTCTATAGCCAAAATATTATATAGGGGGATTTTATAATATCATGGAGAATGTTTTAGAGACCATATCAGATGTTAAGAGTTCTTGGAATGACTTAGGAAGCTCTTGGTATTCATCTAGTTCTTTATTGTGTTCACCTAGGCATTTTGGGTCCACTAGTAAAAAGTGCAAGTGGGTAGTTTATTGAGGCTAGATCTTGCACATGTGGATAAATCAGAGGAAAATGACCACATGGGTTTTTTCATTTTAGTCTATAGTTGTTACATGTTAAGTCCTAGTTCCTCCATTGAAGTGTAATTGAAGTTATACATGTGCAAAGTTGGGCTCTTGGGCATTTTTGCTAAGTTTCCCATAGTCATTTGAGCTCGGCCATCGTGGGATGTCACACAAAAGTAATTATGAACCAACCTTATTGAAATTAAAATATATTCACTTGAGAATATCTCATGACCATAACTTTAAATTGGCTCATCCTTTTTAGAAACTAGAGCATCTCCTACAAATTTGGGACCTCCATATTTCTCATGTTTCAAGATCCAAGCTTTCAAAGTTGGTCAAAAAATATAAGACGTTCATGTGAACATCAAGTTAAAGCTCAATAAAATATATAATTGTGTTTAAATTTTATGGCCCATGGGATGTCAATCACATTTTTCAAAATGATGAATGATGGATGCATGAATGTCAAATTTAAAGATAGAGAAAGATAATCTTTTTGAGCTTAAATTTGATGATCGCATGAATGTCAAATGATATCCCATAGAATATAAATTTAAAGACCATAGATTAGCCATTAGCTTTCAAAAAATGGTTCTTATTAAGATCAATATTCCTCTCTCAATCATACATATCAATCTAATGACACAAGATGAGTCAAATAGTCAGAGAACTCGAGGGGTCAACACATGGCACAAGTGCATGAAACTATAGACTGACAGTAAGATCCTAAGTATTAACACATGTTCAACATGTGGCATAAGTGGGGACAAGGTTGAAAATTAAAATTTAAATCTAAGGGCTCACATTTTTTCATATCTGGAAGATCTAATAGAGTGATTGAGATTTAATGTGTCAATGAGCCAAGTTAGATTTTGATAGCCAATTAGAGTGAAGGTGAGCCTAGGGTTTTTGATAGAGGTTGAGAATCCATTTTTGACCATAGAAAGAAAGACTTTATAGGGTCTTATTGACACCATTTAAGCTCATTAAAATTATATGGAGTGGTCTAGATGATTCATTCAATCATGGATAATATGAAGGGATCGTCATTGGAGCTTATTGATCTCTGGTTCGAAAAGTTAGAGCTTACAAGATTTTTTCTTGTGACTAGTTCTCTAGGTTAAATAAGGATCCATGCATATATGAATTCTTGTTCCCCACAAATATATAATAGGTTTATTTGAATTTATTATAATATAGAAGGTAATAAATGATCCATAGGTCCATTTAATATAAAATATATATGGAAAACCAATGTCCATAGATTGGTTTTCCATTTATAGGTGGGACCTATGATCTAGATATGAAAATGGGTGAATATGTAATTAATGAAAGGGTGCCCATCATCAAAAAATTAGGTACTCTACTGCCCAAGGCATGGCATGTTTATCAGTATTAAGATTCAAGGATTTGATCCTCATGATCAAGGCAAGTGGACTTAGAGTCCCAAGATGGTGAGCTGGTACTTGGAGAGGAGATTAAAGGAAATGTTTTCATTTGAATAGACTTTGGAACTATGCATAAGAATCCCTTATATTTCAGTGATATCCCTCAACCAATATGAGGAGCTTGATTATTATTGAGATAATAGGAAATCTATTTGTTGAACAAGTCACACAAATAAAAAGGCAATCAAAGTCTACCACCTCACTTCTTGATCTAGAGGGATTTCCTCTACTCCTCAAAGGTAGTATTACCTCTCTTTTTCTCCCCTTTTCTATAAGTATATCTCTTGAGATATTATAAAATAATTTCCACTCTAGGTATGGCAAATCCCTATTAGAATGACATCATATTATACCTTTAAACATTAAAGAAAATTTGATATTTAGTTCTTGAATAATTGTTTGAGTGTGCAAGTGATGTATGGTGATGCAAAGTGATTATTCTCTACCCTTTCTACCCTTATCCTTTCATGTTTGTATATGATTTTTCATTATAATAGGGTCATATAGAGTATTTTTAAGTATATGAAACTATATTTTAAACATACAATGAGCCTCAGTGATTTAAGCTATCCTATGGTTCACTTGCCTTAGATAGATCTCATACATCTCACCTCTATATTGAAATACTCATGTTAGAATACATAGGAATTGGAAGCTAGTTTGTCTACCTTGTTTCTTAGTACAGGAAAGTATGATGATCATATGGAATAGATCTTAGTGTATCACCCCCTTAGATTAGGTTCAATTTATGCAGATTCTAACTATTTTCCCATAATCAATCATTATCATAGGTGAAAGAACTTCAAGATACATTCAAGGAGATATCCATTAAAATATACAAGCTCACATCTACTATAGTTACACCCACATAATTATAAGTGTTCCAATGTTTCCCAAATCTAGAAGAATATTGAATACCCTATTATACAGTGTGAGATTTGGAAACAATAATCACAAAGGGGCTAGACCCTCCCATGAATAGGTTGATTTTGGATTTCTTTGTAGAAGCCTATTTTATCATGGAACATTCACATACAAACTTTTGAGAGAGGGTGGGAGTACACACCACCATCACTAAATGTAATTAATTAGATTAATATTTAAACCTTTCCTCTCAAAATTAAGTATATTTAAGGTTTAATGGACGCAATGCAAACCTATGACAATTATTAAAATGGCCTCATGATATTTGTATATTGATGCTTGATTGTAATGTCAAAAACCTATTTGTAATAAAAACCAAATCCAACAATAAGTCAAGTCCCAAAAATTGAAGTATAATACCATTGTTATATTACACTTATGCAATAGCATATAACCTTGCCTAATTTTGGGGGCATTTTTATATGCTATTAGTGTTATGCTAGCTAATTATATCGCTACATTGTTCACATAGTATAATTAGGCTATCCAAATTGAAACTGATTCATACCCATTTGGTACCAATATGTTATCCATTTCTGTTCAAATTTCTTTACTTGTTTGAATCAAATTTCAAGCCCAATGCAAATCCATTTTCAAATTTGAATTTTAGGATTGAAGTCAAACTTTCAAGTGGTCAAATTTTTAAAATTCAAAAATCAACTAAGGTTCGATTTGATCTCAAATGTTTATAGAATTATAAAAAACCCCTTTGATTTGATTAGTAGAGACTCTTTTACATGTTCACATCGAGTCAGCCCAAGTGTCTTATTTCAATTCAAATTCAAGTGTTAGCTTAGACATGTCTCAGAGCACTCATGGTGGGGTTTCTTATACTACTTATTTTGAGAAGGGAATCTTTTATGATCCACCTAGGTATCTTAAAAAATCTAAAAATAGTGAATATAGGGAGGAACACCTAATTATGTTTGAGGATCTCCCTCTCATAGCAAGATCTAGTCAAAATAAATCCAAAATCCAATTCTTAGAAGATAAATATGAATCCATTTTGAGGTTACTATAATATAGAGATAAAATCCTACCTAATTTTCTCATAGAATAAATATGTAGCCTTATTCAATTAGAAGAAATACCTTAAGAGATAATTGTTGACTAATTTGACCCCAAGTCAAATTAGGTCAATTACCTATATACTTTAAACTTGTTATAGGGTCTCCTAGGAGAAAATATGTACCATGGTCTTTAATGAGATCAAATATTATGTTTTCATCCTTGTCACTTTTGTATAGTTGGTCTTATGTCATCTAAGGTCACCTTTTGAGTTATTTAGTGAATTAATATGATTTTCATGAAATACAAAGGTGTCAAGAAGAAATTTAATGTCCCATATGTCCTTAATAGTCAAAGAAACTATTGTAAATCTAACAAATTACAAGTTCAACATTTATCTAAGAAGATTAGGTAGTTTCAAGTAGTTTTATGTGGTTGTACGACCTATACAATAGTTATGACACATGGGAAGACTTAAAAAGTGTATCTTGATACCCCTTCAATTCACTTCCATGCTTAGGCAACTTTGATAGGTTCCAAAATTTCCAAAAATTGACCTCTCTTTCCTATCTCTCTCTTGGACAAGTAAAAAAGGTCAACTAGTTTCCACTTGGTACAAATAGGAGGAGGTGAGTTGGAGAAAGTGAACTTGGCTGGTGGTATTAATCCCTTTTACTTACATTTCATGTTAATATTCAAAGGATTGGTGATATGTTCTCTATAAACAATCTCTAAGATTGTTAGCTTCTCAAAACTACCTACACATCCCTAATGGTTTCATTTTCTTATCTATTTGGATTGGTTCAAGCAAACCAAGTGGTGTAATTGATATGGAAGAGTATGAAAAACATTATCATATGGTTTTAAGTATGGTTTTCACATGTTGAGGTCAAGGAATAAATAGGACGATATCATCTTTCTAATGGAAGGCTCCATTAAAAGTCTATAGACATTATTTTCATAATTGTAAAGTTTATTTTCTTGTTTTGGTCTTCAAATCAAATGTGGCATGTTGTTTCCAATCTCTCATAGCATGGTGATCAGCTTTTATTTTGATTTTTTAGTCTCAAGAGTAACATTTATGGAGTGAAAAGGTGTAGAAAACATACACACAGTCATATTTTTCTTGTGACTGTCACCTGTAGTCAAATGGAGCTAAGCCTTGATCAGTCATGTTAATAAATTAGAGAATTTTAAAGATTTAAAAGAGACTCTAAATTTGGAAACAATAAATTGAGCCATTCAAAGAGTTAGAGATTTGTTGTGAGAACCAATTCAACATACACAATCATATATCTGATAGACCTATAGGTAGTCTCCAATAGTGATCTGAGTTCAACCCAAAAGAGGCAGACTAGTGTTGAATGGGAGATGTTTGAACTTAATTGAGACCTCCAATCGGGTCTAAGATCATATATAATATTAAGGTGGCAATGGTAAAGCAATTATAATGCAAAATAGACCTAGGTCCCTTGTTCCCAATATAAGAAATTTACAATTGGGAGAATTTACCTCAATCTCATGATGGATTATTTTGAGGTATGGATAGACCTAATGGTTTATATCTTGTAGCCCAAGCCTATAAACAAGGTTTTGACATGATAAGGTTGTTTTTTAGGTCATGATATATGTTTTTAAAATTCCCCAATGGCTCCCAAATTCACTTATAACATCATTTGATTTTTAAAATATAGTTGATAACATTAATTGATGAGTGGAGGGTCTATAAAAATCATTTGGTTTGCATGAAATTAGCCCAAATTGATCATTTTGGCCTAATTTAGTCTCAAGCCTACTCAAAACATCTAGAAAGAGCTGGAGAACCATCTTCAAATGCTTGTATCTATATGGGACACTATGCACAGTGACTCAAAGATATTGGGGTAGTTAAGGAGGTCATGAACTCAATATTTATGGAATTGGTTCAAGGTTTGGATGTCTAACCTTTATGAACCAATGTTTAAAAAGCAAACCCTCTTAAAACTCTTGTTTAGACCTGATGGAGATAATATCATTGGATATGAATTCAAAAGGGGTCAAATGGACATGAGAATGTTTTTAAATATGTCTATAACTCTCTCAAGATTCATGAAATCCACCTTTTTATATACCATTACTTGTATAAATATACCTTTTTTGGGGGTTTTTAAAAGTTTTTTATGTGTTTTATAGGATAAAAGGAAAATTAGTGAATGAAATCCATTAAGGTAGGTCAATAGGGACTTATTATAAATTCATATACTCATATCTCATCATATTAATGCAAGAAATTACCTTTTCTGCATAATTTAATATAGGTAATCTTGGATAGATAGTGAAAGTGAGAAGTGATTACCTAGTGAGAAGATGAAAGGTCTGATAGTAGACCATTTTTAGGTATAAATGATGGATTAGAATACAAAGGGACTTTGAAAATATGTCCCAACACCTCTCCCATGTATTTCCTTGAACAACTGATAATCACCTTGATGACAAATGTGAAGATTAAATCACAGAGGTCTAGTATGTGACTGCAGAAAGTGAATATAGGTGTCAAGAAGAAGGCTATTAGTTAGGGAGGTATATTATTACTATCCAAACTTCATAATATATTGCATATGTGTAAATTATTCCTAAGGTATTTAGAGGATTCAACTGATTTTCCATCATAAGGGCAGTTCAAGAAGGATAGTTGAGGTCTCTATGCCAATTTTAGGAGAATGATGTAATTCTAATGGACACTTGTCTATGATAGCCTCATAACCTCTTTTTATAATTTATTGTCTTGAAATGTAACTATTTTCCAAGTATTGAATCTTGGATTTGTTACCTTTTCACTTCCCTTATTTTCTTTCCTCTCATATGCTCTATAAATGAAAGCCATTTTGGCTTTTATAAAAGAATCTACACCTGGTATGGTAAATCCCTACTAGTTTAAATACTATATTTGCCTTTGAAATAAATGTTTCCAATCTAGTTTTGAGTTCATAATATTCTTGTATAAGTTTTTTGAAGTGGTTCTTAGTGGAATGTCAAGTGATAAGTATCTATCCTTGCCTTCTCTTTACTCTTCCATGTTTGATGCAAGTAGTTTTGCCTCTAATAAGTCACATGAAGTGTAGCTAGTGTATTTATATATATTCAAGTGTAAGGAGTATATTTAGTGTCTACAATATGACCTCCTATTCACTCACCTTGAGAAGTACAATGCATATCACTTCCATGTTTGAAATACTTATGTTGAAGTAATCTAGGATGTTGAGACTAGAGTTGTGAGTGATGTTGCATAGTGTAAGTGTATGGCAGTCTAGTGGAAATATATCTAGTGTATCACCTCATTATAATAGGT